>JAQFVV010000984.1:0-138665 GCA_028023455.1 Epiperipatus broadwayi | reverse complement strand
AACTTAAATGGTGACCCATATAAAAGGGCACAATATATATATATATATATAACTAAAACAAACTTTCTGTGTTCTTGAATCATGTTATTTACTTTTATTTTAAAGTATTAAAGATTTTAAGACTTCTCATTCGATAATTTAATATACAAAATTAACAAAGCGTATGCCACACTTGAATGAGAAGCTATAAAGATACACAGAAATTATTACACGCTAAGCGCTTTCGAGGTCTTTTGCCTCATATTCATAGCGGTACTGTGAGCTGCAGAATGAAAAAATAGGGCAAGGGAAACAAAACAGTATGCAAAGCATATGCAAATGAACTAGATAGTCCAACGTTTGGAGATGTCAAAGCAGGTATCTCATCTATTGATGGAGTTATTATTGCCATTAATAAAATATGCTTCTCTGATTTTCCGCTTGATGTCATTTTTCTCAATACAGACTATTTTAGGGCTGGAAGGTTCAAACAAATGTCCTGTCTTCTTGGAATGCTCTAAAAATGTTGATGAATTATCATTGTTTTTTATAGCTCTATTATATGTATATCTGTGTTGTGCTGTCCTGTTGATTATGCCTGACTTGGTTTTTCCAAAATAAATGTCCCGGCAACCAGGTTGTGGGCAAGCTATGCTGTAAATGACATGGGGAGTCTGAGAAGGTTCAATTTTGTCCTTAGAGTTATTGACTTTTAAATATACCTATCAACCAATCACCCAAGTTCTCATTTAAATGTAATAAAATCGAATCTCATGCTTTAAGACCCAACTGCCGGCACAATGAAAATAAAGAAATCATCGAGAAAGTCCATTGATTAGATCTTTGACCTGGGGATATAGTTAAATAGGGCAGAATTCATGATGTACCTGATTTATCTATCTTGTACATGGTCAGACTTGAGGTACTTTACCTGTATTCAGGGGTTTGTTGGATCGATGTGTGTTTTTCGACCGGTACAATATATATATATATATTTAAAATAAGTTATAAATTTCGTAATTTGCTTTTAAGCTTGCATTTTATGGTCACTAGATGGAACATACCAATAGCTCTAAACAAACTTTGTTTTTATAAGTGCTGAAAGAGATAGAATTCAAAATCTCTATTGTTCTTCAAACCTCCATCCCAGCTGGTTTTGAGCTTTTAGCTCAAGTCAGTGGAGGACTGGGAGTCTAGAAAATAGATCTAAGATACTAACTCAAAAGTCAGCTCTTATAAAACATGTTTCTATCAATTTGAAAACATGAATTTATCAAACTTGTAAATGTCTTCAAATCCAGCCTACCAAAGCAGATAACTGCATTGGTCTGAATTCAGCTCAGTTTAACTATATAGTAATAGCCTCTGCAATATATAGCATTGGAAAAACCTTCAAAAGTATACTTATAATAACTAAAACAAGTTGTAAATTTTGTAACTTGCATTTAAGCTTTCCTTTTATGATCACTAGATGGAGTACACCAATAGCTTTGAACATGCTTTGTTTTTATAAGTGCCGGAAGAGATAGAATTCAAAATTTCTATCATTATCCCTATCTTCAAAAAAAGTACTGACTTTTGAGTTAGTTTTTTAGATATAGTTTCTAGACTCCCAGCCCTCCACTAATGTGAGCCATAAGCGCAAAAACAGCTGGTCTGAGGGTAGGGATAATGATAGAGATTTTGAATTCTATTTTTTGGCACTTATAAAAACAAAGCTTGTTTAGAGCTATTGGTAATCTCCATCTGCTGATCATATATATAATTATTTCATGCAGTGTTAATCCAAAATACAGTAAATAAATATTTTAAATATGCTTTATTTAGAAGTACTTTTAACTAGCTCAGTAGTCATTGTCAACTATTCAAAATTCAAAAATAACTTTACAATAATACATCATATAAACATTTCCCCCACAATTCATCTTATTTATAATTCTCACAATTCATTAATCTTAGCATTAGCTGCTTGTCTATTAATCAAATGTTGTTTATATTTATTAATTAATAAAGCTTCCCTAATTTTACATTTATTATGGTTGTTTTCAATCCCCATAATTTTAATATTATTAAATCAAAATTACATCCATAACTACAAATTCTATTATGATCAAAAAATACAGAAGGTGAAATAACCCCATTTTTATTACATATTGAATTTTAAACACACTTCAATAACAAAATATGTTCCTTATTTCTTTTTTTAACGTAAACAAAGACTTTCAATATAACTCATAACAAATTTGCATATTAATCTATATATTATATAGTTTTGATAAATAAACAACTTTCTATTCTTTGAATTATTCAATAGTGTATTTAAATTTAATGGAATATAAAAAGCAATGTTACACATATCATAGTATTTTTTATATATTTTACCTATTGCATAATGAATAGGTGAAATATATTAAAAAATATACTATATGTCTAAGATTGCTTTTTATTATCTGTTAAATTTAAATACAATATTGAATAATTCAAAGTGTAGGAAAATGTTTAAAAATTCATCAGGATTGTGTATAATATAAAGATGGATTTGTAAATGTTATATCATTTATATTGGAGAGTCTCGGTGTATGTAAGAAAAAAGAACTAAAGAACATATTTTGTTATTGAAGTTTGTTCAAAATTCAATTTCTGATAAAAATGGGGCCATTTCACCTTCTGTATTTTTTGATTATTATAGAATTTGTAATTATGGATTTAATTTTGATTTTAATAATGTTAAAATTATGGGGATTGAAAAAAATCATAATAAACATAAAATTAGGGAAGCTTTATTGATTAATGAATATAAACAACATTTGATTAATAGACAAGCAGCTAATGTTAAGATTAATGAATTGTGAGAATTATAAAATTGATGAATTGTGGGTGAAAATGTTTATATGATGTATTATTATAACATTATTTTTTGAATTTTGAATAGTAGACAATGATTACTGAGCTAGTTGAAAGTACATCTGAGTAAAGTATATTTAAAATATTTATTTAATGTGTTTAAAATGGAAATAACTATCACATATTAATATGTAACACCAATAATTATAGAAAGATAGAATGATACCAATCTATCTTTTAGTGCAATTGATATATAAGCTTAGTTTTTACATAATATTAAATGATAGAGTAAATTTAGTCTATTATTTTAATTTATATGAAGACTAAATATTCCAAATCACCATCCTCTTAATATATTAATAGTGATTTTATATAATTTAGTCTGTACATAAATTAAAATAACAGATCAAATTTAACCTGTAGTATAATACATCAAAAAAACTAAGCTTATTTAAAGGCAGTATCTACTAGCTAGTAGATAGATTGGTATTATTCTATCGTTTCATAGTTTATGACATTACAAAACTCAGTCGAAAATAGTTACTTCCATTTCAATTACATATATTTAAAGTTATGATTATTTTTATTACATAATATTGCCATTAACGCTTTGATTTACGGTTCTGAAACATGGTGACTAACATATTACTTTGGGGAGCATTCTAGGATTCATTACAGATATAATATAAACTATTTCCATGCCATTACGGTAGTGAAAATAAATAAAATACATTTGAAAACATTTGATTATATGACACAATACTTAATGAAACTTCTTTTAATTAGCACTGGTAAGAAGAATGCTTTATTTTCCCCAAGGCATATAGATACTCTTAAATACAGTAATAAGTTACGATAATAGGATTGTATAAGACTGAAATAAATTTAATTAATAAAACTAGAAGTAGTTGGCATTTATATATATTTTTAAGCAGAGCACAATTTCAGTATTATTACTGCACTAAAATTAGGTCATAAGCAAAAGAAATAATAATAATAATAATAATAATAATAATAATAATAATAATAATAATAATAATAATAATAATAATAATAATAATAATAATAATAATAATAATAATAATAATAATAATAATAATAATAATAATAATAATAATAATAATAATAATAATAATAATAATAATAATAATAATAATAATAATAATAATAATAATAATAATATGAAGTTTGGGCAGTACTGACATAAAAGCCAAAAAATAACTAAAAGGAAACAGTCATGCTTCTGGATGAGAACATAGACTAAGCCCCCCTTCTTGGGCAGTGCTTAGAGAAAAGTGAATAAGCCATGCCAAGGATGTTGCCTATATTTAGGTCTTTGGTATGAAGAAAGTGGATAGGCATAGTGTGTGCCAGAGTTAGGGAATCACTGCCAGAGGCCTTTTTATATGAAGAAAGTGAATATACATAGCGTGTGCCAAACTTATGGGAAACACCGCCAGAGGCATTATTATATAAAATATATGGTTCAAGGAAGATGAACTATCCCCAGTACAAGGCTTGAGAAGAATTCTATGGGTTCGAACTTGTCACAACCCCCAGATTAAGAAGCACATATATATAATCACGAAGATGAGCTGAATATCAGTAACGCAGTATGGATAAATGTCACTAATGTCATTGACTAAGATTTACTGCTTTAAAAATAAATGACTACTTATTTGAATGCCATAATTTAGACAAATAATACACTATGCAGTTATTTTTTTTATTTATGATAAATGCTACTACAAGAGAAGACATTCAAATCATTTTTATCTTGAATTGTCCCCATCCCCAGCCTTCTCTTGTAGTAGCATTTATCATAAATAAAAAAAAGCTTGTTTAGAGCTATTAGTACGCTCTTAATTTTACATATTTGTAAGTGCAAGCTATATATAAGTCATGTGACATCTGACTTGTTACTATTACTACTATGCAGTTATATATTTAGAGAGAGATTTCCCTAATACATTAAGATTATATTCAGTAAAAGAAACATTAAGATTTACCCCTTTCCTTTTTTGCTATTTAAAATAATTCAATCCCACCTTCATGATTTTATAACAACTGAGAATATTTAAGCATATGATATTTTAAGAGCATGAAAAAAAATAACAAGAAAGCTAGAAGTTATAGAAAATAACTAATAGGTCACCTTTTTCAGAAATTATTAATAACATTTATAAAATAAATAAGGTTTCAAAGTGTTAGTTAGCTTGAGTTCTAGATTCATCCTGGGTAGAAAATCCAGAGTTAATCAAATCAATTTTTTATACTAAAAATGAACCTAAAATGTTGATTCGTAAAAACAATCTGGCAAATGATTAATTAATAATGCGTTGGTTTAAATGGATCTTAAAAAATCTTAATTCATGAAGGTTTATTTAAAAAGAAGAAAAGATTTTAGAAATTCAACTTGTCAGATTGTTTGAAATTGGCATATTAATAATAACTAAAATAGACATATAAAATTAAGTAATAAATAACTATAAATAAATGACCACACCAAAATTAAAGAAAAAGAGAGCATATGAGAGAGAATTAAATTTATACAAAATTATTTGAGAGAAATTTACATATTATATATTAGAAATAAAGTTAAATGATACATTAGGAGAAGACATCTTGATATTAGAGATTGAGATTAGTTAGACTAGTTTTACTTATGGCTTGAAAAGTTACCTTGCACTATTTTAAAAGTCCATATTTTTAAGTCTGCTCATGCATGGCAAATGGTTCTTAAATAACAGCAAGCTTTTATTCAGCATTCCACAATACTCCAGTCGGGCTCTTACTTCATTCTATGGGAGCATGATATAACGGCAGCGGAATATGACCCTCATGGTTCAGAAAGGTGATGGTCTTTCTATACTTACATTTCAAAACAGCTTGGATTCAACTAACTGTACTGTCCTCTCAATAGTATCTAATCTGTTGGTGATTTAAAATACGGCCATTTTATCCTCTGCACAAGTATTTCTGGAATCTTTTAATTGCATAGTTTTAGCCTTAAAATCTAATCTCTGATCTAAAATATTAAGTTTCCTTTGTTTATTGTTTTTGAAAGATGCAATGTTAGATAATGTCCAAAAATAAATTCCAATCTATTTACAGATTAGAAATAGATTTGACAAAAATGTCTATAACAAAAGAAAATCTTTAATCTTAATCCCATTTTAAGTAAACACTTTAATTAAAAATACCTTCCCCAGATTAAAACAATAGTGTTTCCAACCCTTTAATTATTGTTAGAAAATTAACTGTAGCATCTTCTATTTTGGATTTTATAAAATATACATTTTAATATGAAAAAAAAGTACTTTAAAAATAAAAAGTTTAAAAATGACATATAATAAAATATTTACAAAAAATCAATATTTTGTTAGTATTTTGCTCCTATATATATATATATATATATATGAGCAAAATATATAAAGTACATAGGTGTGACTCATATATATATATATATATATATATATATATGAGTCACACCTATGTACTTTAATAAAAAAGAACTAATAATTAATAAAAAAGAATTAATAATAATTTTAAAAATGTTATTGAAACATTAAAATTTTATAACTTAGGTGCACATCTCAAATATATGCATACACGACAAAAGGAGCGGGATGGGATTTAGAGTTTGAATACAGGTTAGTAGGTGGAAACATGAATCTCAATCTTAAGCTAAAATTGACTGCTTCAATATATATGTGTATATATTGTATGTATATGACTCATTTCAAACACACAGATATATTACTTAAAAAAATTCTTTTATATATATAGATTTATGTGTACGTATATTGTATGTGTAATATATAGTTGATAAATTAATGAGTTGTGAATGAATATAATGTTGTAAGAAATGATATTTTAATATGTTATTTTTCTTAGTAAATAATTAATATATTCAGTTATTTAGCTTTATTACTGTAAAATAAAACATTCAGAAAGTATAAAATAAGGTGATCAGTTCAAGATTAGGAGATAAAAAAAATGTACACGTGCAAAAGAGTGTGAAAGAATGAAAACATTTGTATAAACACAAAAATGCTTTTACACCTATTGCTGGTAATTATAGGTTGCCAGCTTTGTTGTATTGTTTTTATCTGTATCTAAGATTTTTTTTTAAAGGAGAGAGGTGCTTTGAGGAAATAAAGGTGATTATTAATTTTCTTGTAAAATCGCGATAGAACATCAACTTGTCAAACTCTGATTTTTTATCTTTTGTCTCAAGATAAGATATGCAGGTGGTCAGTTTCTTTGACCAAAGATTGGCAATATAAATGAATAAAATGTTTAAAAGTCTCTCAGTCATTATTATTAAGGAGAGATGTAACTCAGTATTATTTTTTTAGAAGACAGAGCAGTCACTCAGTATGATTATTTTAGAGAGATAGACAGTCACTCAGTCATTTATATTAGTGAGAGATGTAACTCAGTATTATTATTTTAGAGAGACAGACAGAGATGTAACTCTCACTCAATTTTTTCCTCATTATTAATGTTGAAAAAAAAGGAAAAAGGGAAAGTGGGTGATTTGATTTTTTTTTACTCTTTAAAAATTGAACAAGGGAAAAGAAGGAAAAGACTCTTGTATAAAGTCAAAATAGATGAAGATGTGCGGATATACAAGTAATTCCCAGAAATATTAATATTGGAAAAAGAGGGAAAATGGAACAAAATTGAATTTATAAGAAGAGGTTATTGACAATTCTATGAAATGAGATTAACATATTTTTCTGAGTATAATGCCATGACTCTGCATTGCTAAACCATTTTTTTCTGCTTCCTGATTAATACAGAATGAGTTAAAATCACTAATCTACTGTGGTCTCATATACCAATCAAATAATAACCAACAAAATGAAAGAGTTTGAAGCCAACCACACAAGCTATATGAAATGCTTCTTTTCTGGCTCCTGGTCTATTAAAGGCTCATTACCTTTGGATGAATGGAGAAGGGAAAGGAAGAGGAAAAGAAAATGTATAAAATTCATATATAGCCAAGTTTGAAGCCATGAATCAAATTTTCGTTAAAGTTTACCTCAGTCATCTAAAGTATCTACAGTGATTATTTTTTAAAAATGGGAGAGACAAGTAAATCCACCAGTACAAACTTATTAAGAAGTATTTATAATAGCTCTTTTTAAAATGGTAGAAGGAATCCAATCAACAATAAGTAATTTTAGAATTAAAGAAACAAGCAAGTCAATTGATTCATGTTAATCTTAACAGTATCTGCAATAACTTTCTTTTTTATGGAGAAAAGACAAGCAGTCTGAAAATTCAAACTCAGGACATTTATAAGAAGTGAAAGTGATCGGGTAACTATTAACTTTCTTTAACAGATTTTTATTCTTACTTATTAAAAGTAAACCTTAATTTACTGGTCAAAGCAATTTTTCTTTTGATACAGAAACATTAAAGACTTGTTTATCTATAGTTATTTGTAATATCACACAACATAGCACAAACATAGTTTAAATCTTTAAACTTAAATTTTTCATTATTTTTTATTATTTTTTTTTTATATTATATATTGTAATGTTGAAATGTTCTTTTTTTTAATTGTTCTTCAGTTGTTAATGATAATGAGCAACCTAGAAATATATGCATTTATAATGTTTTTTTTTTTATTTTATCTTGTTGCATATTAAAATTAATATCATGTATTTTATTTTATTTTGCTAAAAGGTTGCAAAAATATTTTTATATATGTAATTTGTGGGTATACATTTTAAACATATATGTTAACATTACCGAATGTGTGCATGTGTAACTGCTTATACAAACATGTCAAGGAATAGGTTATATATAAATAGTTTAGGTGTGAGAAATTATAGAGCAAGGCTTACATATGAATGGAAGTGAAATAAAACACACAAGATACATAAGAAATTTATTTTATGATATAATAAGTTAGGAAAAACTTAAGTAAGCATTCCATGAAATATATTTTTTTTAAGCCAGCTTATTTTAAAATATCCAGAAATGACAAACCTATATATTAAGTTTATTTGCTTGTGCTTATATAAATTTTTATATTAATTTTTGCATTGAATTAATGTAATAATAAGCCATTTATTTAATTATTGATTTGATTTTAAAGAAAGAAAGAAAGAAAAAGTAATAGTATTAATAAAATATAATTATATATATCTTAATTGGTTTTCCGAGTTCTTATTAAAAAAAATATTGTTGTGTTTTTCTTGTCCTGATTCTACCATTTTAATTCATCATCATCGCTCACAGATATTAAGAATCATCATTCGTAAATATTGAGCAATCACTTGCTAATATTAAGTGCTCGCAAAATGTTAAGTAAACTAGAATGTTGATTTATCTTTAAATATTTAAGGATTATGCTTGATAATAACCAAATTTTAATAATTATAGTTCAATAGTAGAAAAGCTAAAGTTGGGTTGGGTCCATGAATTATGATCATCCTCATCAAAGAAGGATGTCGTATTATTGATTAAAATGTTTCAAATAATACTATATAAGAGTTATGATCGCCATCATCATCATTAATAAATTATAATCACTCAATCTAACGTTTAACAGAATTAATATATTTTAATAAATAGGGGTTTATGGAAAGTTGAATATTATGCAAAGAGATTCGTGATGATCAGTCATCATCACTAGTATTATTAAAGCCTAGTTTTAACTATCAAAGTATTTTAATAAATAACCATAAACTTCTAAATGCTAGTGAATGTAATATTTAAATCCCATTTTGACAAGGGAGGATTTTAAAAAGTGCTTATGAGTTTATAAAGATAAATTTATTGTTGTGAGTTTGTTAATAAGTTATGGATTATTATCATTATTATTATATCACTATTATTATCATTCATCATTATTATCATCATCATTATCACCTTTATATTATAATAAATAATCTAGTTAAAGGGCCATCAATATCAATAATGGTCTTCACATGCTTGTTTGGAAGCCATTAATAGGATTATACATGTCTGTTCATCAATATACATAAATGAGCTAGCAATGTCTATAGGAATCTTTGATCTATAATATAAATTTTGGTAATATTGGGATCTTGTAATTTTATCAATATAGATAAAATGTAAGAATGTCATTTTTTTCATTAGTCATCCAAGTCATGTGTGATAAAAATGTACCGAATGAGTTTGAACTCAGTACACTGTAAACAGATATTTATCTAGATTTAAAACAATCTAGTGGTGTTTGTGGGAAAACACATATACTTAGCTAAACTGTATAAAGAGTGATATAATCCCTTTCCAACTTCATAATATTAACTTTATATAATATATATTTTATAAGTTGTCATGAATAGCACCAGTGTGTGCATATGGCCATGAATGGTCTTATATGGTTGGAAAGAAGAAAAGGAAGGATTCTTTGTTAAAAGAACCTAGTATGGGAGATAAGCATAATGCACTCCAGGAATTTCAAAGTGGGTAATTTTATTCAGTTGCTATATTTAATATTCTTTTATTTGATGACAATGGCCAGTATGTTTTATTGTTCAAATGACATCCCCAATATTTAGATATTATTAAATCTTTAATGATGATAGTTTTAATTGTCATCGTTGTTATTTTATATGGAGAAATGATATAACTTATTTATTTCATTACTAATGTGACAGAATTAATGTTTAGGATAGTTGCAAACGGGCTATAATGTTATATTTAATTAATTATAAACAGACATCCAGATAGAGCATGATATGCATATATTCTTATTTATATGTTAGCATCATCCTTATTTAATTATAAATTGTATTTTGGCGAACACAATGAATTCATTTCTCATTTAGTTTACTTGGTTACAAATGATGAACCGCTGCATCATATCATTATCCTGTTTAGTGTTTGGTTATTGAATTATGGTAACTATCATTTCATCACTCATCTATTTATCTATACTGTGACAAATGTTTACTTACTGTTACAAATAACAGATTAGATAAACATATATGTTAATAATGGATCATTTTCTATCAATTTATTATTATTTCTGTTACAAATATCGTCTTTCCATTACAAATGTCTTCTTTCTGTTACAAATGTCCATCATTTCAGTTACAAATGTCATCCTTTCTTTCCGTTACAATATATATATATATATATATATATATATATATATATATATATATATATATATATATATATATATATATATATATATATATATATATATATATAATTAAGTTCCAACCAGTAACCACCTAAACATTCACAGTAAAATATAGTAATCAATATTTCTCACTGCTGTCAAGGCAACCTTCACACCTTTTAATAGCAAGAGTGGAAATCCATTGTTACTAATGGTCCATTGAATATATATATGGACACTTAAAGCTTGCAACTTGACTACAGAGTATGAAATATTGATAACTTGAAGTTTAAATAAACCTCTTTAAACAGGAAATAAACATGTCACTGTAATTCAGACTAATAAATAGTCAATTAACATTACAAACTGCAATACTTTTAAATTGCCATGTTGATACAAAGATTTTTACGGATTGCATATATAAAAGACACATTTTGCAGGTTCATCCATGTTAAAAAATTTAAATATTATTATACTGACATTCTGACTTGATCACACAAGTTATCCACTGGGTGATAAAAGGTAGTCACCCAGTGGATGACTTGTGTGATCAAGTTGAATTGTCAGTATATTATTTAAATTTTTAACATGGATGAACCCACATATTTGTCTTTTTTTTATATATATATATATATATATATATATATATATATATATATATATATATATATATATATATATATATATATATATATATATATATATATATATATATATATATATATATATATATATATATCCCCATGATGATAAATGATATAGTGATTCCATGGTCATTATTATTAGATGGTGCCCAACTATTCCTTATTATTAAACCACTATGGTTTATATCAAATCCAAAGGTTGAATGACTTCAAATGGTTAAGCATAATATCATTGTTGTCCATTTCATTTATTCTTGCCGACATTAACTGAGGCGAGCTCACATTCTACTATTCTTAGTAGTCACTGCCCAAAATACATCATAACTTAATCAAAATCCACATAATATTGAACAAAAGTAGATAAAATAAATAAAATATTTCCAAAGAAAAAGAAAGTTTGTGTTCTTTTTTGCTGAGTTAACCCATCACCTTGCATCGACAACAACAACACATTTTTTTACACTAGCCCATCAATATGTATTTTTTATTATCTGATATGACAATAAAATATTTCATTTTTATTTTCACTAAAATAAATCATTTATTTATCTTTTCCCCTTTCTAAATTTGAATTTATTTATTAAACATAATATATTTTTAATTATTTTATTTATTTATTTATCTGTAGAATGTAAATAGATAATAAATGGTTGCTGTTCTTTAAATTTCTAGAATATTCTCATTCCAGCAACAATTTACCAAAATAGTTTCAGATAAGCTAATGCTTTTGCTCTATAATTATCAAATTCCAATATAATTAATTTAAATTAAAAGATTCATTTGTGACAATGCCCAATGCAATATATATATATATATATATATATATATATATATATATATATATATATATATATATATATATATATATATATATATATATATATATATATATATATATATATATATATATATATACACCTGGGTCCCATTTTATGTGGATTATTTTAATGCGATTTTGAAGTTATGTGATTGATATTTCTTTTTAATATCTTTCATATTTCACTATATGTATTAGATATCAAGAAATTTAAATTATTAATAACTTATTTTGACTTGAAATACTTTTTTTTTTCAAAAATATAACATTATATTAGCAACTAACATGAATATGGCCTGAAGCTGTATTTAGATCTTAGCTTCTCTGTAAATAACCTACTTATACTAATGAGTAAATAATAATAGATTTATAGTATGTATAAAAATATCACAATAAATATTCATAAATTTTCAACTTTTAAAACATATTTTGTTAAATATAACAGAAATAATTTTTTAGATTGTTAAAATAAATAATAAAGATTGTATTGATTTTTTTAAACTGAAAATAATATTTCTAATGATAATTTATAATCTTTTTGTTTTGATTGCAATCTCATTTTTTTTAATACAGAAACAGAAAACCATTAACACAGTACAAGATTGAATGTGGTGCTAGTTGTACATCACATCAAGAATCTGATTTCTTACCAGTTCACAAACAAATGCATATTGTCAAATAGTAGTAATGATTAAAATATGTATGAAAAAATATAAAATTAAATACTGTAGTTAATAAAAAAAGTTTGTCTTGTATTTTTTTTCAAATATTTGAAATTTTTTATTAGTCATACTTTATTTCTTTATTTTTTTAATGTGAATTTTAAAGTAATTTTTCCTTGTTGCTTTACTTTTATACAATATCTAAAAATTATTGGAACATATCCCCCATTTTTCAAGGTAAGTTAAGTCTATTTTTGTGCGATTTTTTTGTGTGCATTTTCTGAGAAACCTATCTACCACATAAAATGAGACCCAGGTGTATATATACTTATCCTATAGTAAAGTGTACTTAAATTAGGATCATATTACCAGTGTTTATTACATAAAAGCATTTGAGATTAGATATTCATATTTACAACTGAGCAAACACTAAATAAATAGTAGGCTACATGATTCAATATTTTGTTCATTAAAATTGAAATCTCATGATTAATATGTTGAAAGTATATATTTTATCAGTAAAAAACATACATTTATTTAATAAAATTTCCGTAAATATTCACAATGTCATAAATATTATTTTAATGCATATTATTAAAAGAGTATTTAAGAAAAAATAATATTTAAATAAGTCTATTTGGTACTTCGTGTTTAAAATGATGAAAGAAATTTTAATATATATATATATATAATGGTATTGATCTTTAATGCTTATATTGCTATTTGATTTATTTAAGAATTTTCAAGTTTATATTATTATATGAGATTCTCACTCAATAAAATAATTTTTTTTTTTTTTTTTTACTGTCATTACTTTCAGCGAAATCCTCAAGTTTAACATCTTTTTAAAATAATTAAGTGAATGTTCGGTAAGATTTGTAGCTTATATAGTATTATATTTAAATGATTGTATCAATTTCCTACATATGTTTTTTTTCAACTTTGTTTGCAATATTTTAGGCATTATGAAAATATTTATCTAAATCATAAATGTAATAAGTGTACTTATATTCCACTATACAGAAGCTTGTTTTTCATATTCATAGAATGATGAAATAGAATAATTAATCTTGCTATGAATATGAAAACGCCATAACTTATTCAAAGCACTAAGCTGTATTTAATTTATAGAAATAACAAGTTTCGCTATATTTGCATATATAAGTACATATTATATTTATTACATTGCATATAGAAGTATATAAACAGTTAACGTAATTATATAAATCATATTTAAAAAATTATCACACTATAATTGATTAAACGCCAATATTTTAATGTCTCTCAGAAACATAGGTGAAAATATTTGCAAATGAATATGGAAAATATTTTTGGTATATTATTTACATATCACTAAATTTATACATTTATGCATTTTCTAAGAGATTCTAACAAAGATATAACATTATTGTATGAAATATTAATTTCTTCAATAATATTTTAAAATTTTATTAAATAAAAAAATAACTTTAAATTATTTTCAATAGATTATTGAAAAATAGAATTGCAAATCTAGATTAGGAGTGGATATTGATAGTTTTATTAACAATATAAAATAATTCATGCTATATTTTTATAATTCTCAAATAAGGATTAAAAAATTTTGAGATATTAAAATCAATATTTGCAGAAAAAAGCTTTTATGTATTATTATTATTATTGTTAATTTTATTGCTGTTATATAAATATATTTAATTTTATATCATATGATTTATTTGTTTTATTTGTATTACACTAAAACAAATAAAAGTATTGATAAAGTGTATAAGAAGGTGTAAATGGTATGACATATTATAATAGAAATCAATGCATAAGAAAAGAAGTAGGAAATTATATTACTTCCATGATTTATTTGAGTTAAACTTTAAATAGCACTATGATTTTGGCAGTGAGATGAAAGCATGCTTAGGTCATTATAAAATTTTGAATTTCAATTTTATCTTTTCACAATATTCTATTACAATGGGTGTTAAATTACAAATGTAAAAATTCTGATTAATTTATAAACTTTACTTGATGTTTAAAAAAATGAACTAAACTTATTTTAATGCATTTATATTTACAGCATTGTAACATACTATACTTAAATTACTTTATAACTTTAATGCATCTTTTATATAATTTGATTTACCCTGTTTTTGGCAATATAAAAATATTAATATAAATCATATTTAAAAATTGCTCACATCACAATGAATGGAACTCTAAAATACTTAATGTTTCTTCAAATGATATGTCAAATTTTCACTTATTAATATGTAAAATAATTTTAGTTAACTAATTTGTTTTTTAATAAAATTATTATTATTATTATTATTCAAAGTAACTTGTATCGTTTTGAGTTAACTATAATTTCATGCATTTGATAGATAGCTTGAAAAACATAAAAGACATATCGCATAAAAATATTATATAGAAATTAAAAGAAAGAGGAAATTCTTATTAGGAATAAAATGTTAATTAAATTTCATTCATTTAATGTAAAATCGTTTATTCGGTATACATATTTTATTAACATAACAATTGTATACTTATTTTATTAGTAAGTTTACGGTTATGCCCACTAATTTATAATAGACCGTATATACATGGATTTCAAGATAAATGGGTTTACTTGTATTAGTGTATCCTTATATTGGTGTGGTGATAGTCAATTTGCATTCAGTTAATGTATGTTTATAAACATTGAAGTGAGTAAAGATATAATTCCTAATATTATTATTTAAAAAGATGAAGATAGTTATGAGAATTTATATTATATTTCGATTTTAATATTAATGATTGTCCTCATGTATGCTAATATACATATATGATAATATACTGATAAACTCTATCTATCTATCTATCTATCTATCTATCTATCTATCTATCTATCTATCTATCTATCTATCTATCTATCTATCTATCTATCTATCTATCTATCTATCTATCTATCTATCTATCTATCTATCTATCTATCTATCTATCTATCTATCTATCTATCTATCTATCTATCTATCTATCTATCTATCTGTCTGTCTGTCTATCTATCTATTTTTCTAAATATTAATCTATTATTTTTACTTTAACCCATTTATCTATCTACCTATACATACCAATTTATTATCTATCTATCTATCTATCTATCTATCTATCTATCTATCTATCTATCTATCTATCTATCTATCTATCTATCTATCTATCTATCTATCTATCTATCTACCTACCTACCTACCTACCTACCTATCTATCTATCTATCTATCTATCTATCTATCTATCTATCTATCTATCTATCTATCTATCTATCTATCTATCTATCTATCTATCTATCTATCTATCTATCTATCTATCTATCTATCTATCTATCTTTATATATATAATTATTTACATATCTATCCATCTATCTGACAATCTATCTATCTATCTATCTATCTATCTATCTATCTATCTATCTATCTATCTATCTATCTATCTATCTATCCACATCTAATTAATAATTTGGTGGCATTGAAAAAATATATTTAGTAAAGCATATTATATCTACATAAATGCATCTTTTATCTCAAATTTTATTTTACAATTTTGGATTAGTATAAACTTCAAATTACCTTTTCTCATCACATACTACTTCAATCTTCATTTTTTAAATATATAAGGAGACTATACTTATGAATTTAAAATAAGCTTTGTTTATTCCTTTCATAGTCATATTTACTATTTCACAAGATATTTTATAATGGATAAATATTATCCCCAATTTATGTGTAAGAGTTATTAAATAGTGTGCTGAAAATTTGAGATCTATTTGTCCATACATATTTATTTTTACTGTTCCACAGAGTTTTATGTAATGGAATGAATTTGTCTTCACATTGGAAAAGAGAGATGTCACATTATATAAATTTTGAATAGTAATGATATAACTTAACTCGAAGTAGAGACAAGAATTAACAAAATTAAAAATCAATTTGCCTAAATGTGTTTCGAATTCACAATCATTAACTATTATAAATAAATTTCCCTATGAACTGAATTTTTATCGGATATTTACAATAGAGATTGTGATGTCCTCACACTAACGTTTGTGTTAGTGTTTTAATAAATTGTTACACACATCAAACTCATTTACAATTGCTGAAATATGTGTATGGATTTACTATCGCTTTTTTTTACTCATTTTTGCTGTTTTTTTTAAACATATATTGTTATATTTTCATTATCTTTCGCTTTTATAAGAGCTGTTGAAACATAAACTCTCTATTCTTTTATGCTAAGTGAATAGTCAAAAAATCAAATTCACTTTAATAATTGAAATGATTTATGTCATGACAGTGTATAAAGCATTTGTTCCAAAAAAAAAAAAAGAAGTCACTTTATTTTTTTATCTATATTATTCCTAAGGAACAAACACATTGTTTACGGTTTATCTACTTTATTATATATATAATGACAAAAACGTAATTTTATTTTCCTATTTTTTTTTTTTGCTAAATGTATAAATTTCATAAAGCAGACTATTATCCGTTCCATAGCAACAACTGACAGATATTTCAATGATGTGATTTGGATACCGTAAAAGTAAAAATATATATTGTTATGGCAAATTTCATCCATAAAAAGAATCAACATTGTGCTACAATATATTACGTAAAATGTCAATAGTTCTTTTTTATTCTCAGAAAATCTAAGTTAAAAAATAGTAATTCTCAATCAAAATTTGATCTGCTTTAAAAATAAAATAAGCGGAGATTTGAATGATAATGTCCATTTAGTAAAGAAATCTATCATTTTTTTTTTTTTTTATATATAAAAAAAAAGAAATTTGAGAAAAATTGTGCTCAATGAGTTCAAAATATTAGAATATATAAAGTTTTAAATTCTCATTAAAACTAGTAAGCTTTTTACAATAAACTTTCGGCATTGTAAATAATAATATATTTCTTCTTTACTTATATATATATATATATTAATAGTTGAGATATTCATACACTCGCTTAAATATAAATTATTGTTTAAAGAATTTCATTGTTTTCAAATCGCTATTTCCTATTTATTTTTTATACTTAGAAATATATTTTGTGTTTGTATTCGCATATATATAAAATTGAGACACAAACATATAATAAAAAAAATAACATATTGTCTATACTTAACTCAATGTAATTAGAAAAAACCTGAACTCAGGCTTTTACGTTCCCTACAGTTATCCATTCTATCTTATATAACCGATACATATTAAACAAACATACGTGTGAAAAAATAAAAGACCTCCAATAGTCGTATTTCATGGTTTGGTTGGTCCAGATTACCATCTCCCACACATACATACAACCAGTGATCAGTTTATATTAAGATAGCAAATCTTCAAACCTTAATGGAAGTTTCAATCTTCTCCACCCTCTAACTCTTCAGCCATTCATTTTATTGAATATCCAATGATGAAACCTAAAAGCTCTTATGGATGGCTTTTATATTTATATATATATATATATATATATATATATATATATATATATATATATATATATATATATATATATATATATATATATATATATATATATAAAGTTTGATATCTGTATTCGTTTCACAATATATGTAATATACAAATCAATATATATATATCAAAATACAGTACAATTTATATAAATTATATTCTTTTAGAAGTACTTTCGACTATACACTTTGTAGTCTTTATCAACTATATAACGTTAAATAATCAAAACGAGACAACCCTTAACAATACCCATAGTTCAATTCAGATTTCCCACAATTCTGTTATCTTAACATTTGATGACTGGTGATTCATTAACATTTGATGATTTCTTGAAATCAACATAGCCTCTTTTAATTTACGTTTATTATGACAACGTTCAATTTGAAGAATTTTCATATTTTTATAATCAAATTTAAATCCATATTGACAAGATTTATTATGATCAAATATAACAGATGATGAAGGTTTATTTACATCTGTTCCATATTGATTCTCTTTTTGAATTCTATTATATAAAAGCATATGTTCTTTTATTCTCTTCTCAAATGTACACTTAGATTCACCAATGTATTGTATGTCATCAATCTATTATATATTATATATTATTCTATTATATATAGATTGATATGTGTATGCAGCATACAATACATTGGTGAATCTAAGTGTACATTTGAGAAGAGAATAAAAGAACATATGTTTTTATATAATAGAATTCAAAAAGAGAATCAATATGGAACAAATGTAAATAAACCTTCATCATCTGTTATATTTTATCATAATAAATCTTGTCAATATGGATTTAAATTTGATTATAAAAATATGAAAATTATTCAAATTGAACGTTGCCATAATAAACGTAAAATAAAAGAGGCTATGTTGATTTCAAGAAATCGTCAAATGTTAATGAATCGCCAGTCATCAAATATTAAGATAACAGAATTGTGGGAAATCTGAATTGAACTATGGTATTGTTAAGGGTTGTCTCGTTTTGATTATTCAATGTTGTATAGTTGATAAAGACTACAAAGTGTATAGTCGAAAGTACTTCTAAAAGAATATAATTTATATAAATTGTACTGTATTTTGATATATATATTGATTTGTATATTATATATATATATATATATGTTTTATTTTGTTTAGGTACAATTTTATACTATAAGTTTTTCTAAATTATTTACATTTATACTATCAATTATGAGATCCAATTATCCTACTAGATAAGATCGCAAACCCTTTATCATTAAACAAATACCAAGGTATCTTTTCAATGGCATAATGACACCAAGATACCCTTCCTTATTAAATATCTAGATATTCCCATGACAAATAATAATACTTAAATAAATATATAAATAAGACAATTATTTTACATAGTGCGATGTTTTTAAACTGTAAATAGTAATAATTAGCCATTAAGCTAATGTACATGCACTTTGTGGTTAATTATAAATAAATACTCTTACTTTCCAAACACAAAATAAAGTCTTTGTAAAAAGATAGAATAAATATAATGGAATATCTATAATTATCAACTTTAATATGAACTAATTAATAAGATTATACTACCATTTTGCTGTATATTTGTTCAATTATTACTACACTTATAGAGCTATAATTCATAATACTACTACTAATAAACATTATTATGCTAAAGAAACATCAGGTTTATCACTTATTTTTAATTAGCTATTTATTCAACCTTGGGAGTTTACTTAATTCTATAGGTAATGTAATAATTAAGAAAACTGTTAATTATCATAATTATAAATAAAATTATCTTACTATTTTATGTTTTATGATCTATAATACTTTAATAATAAATAACTACTTTTTTTTCACATACATAATCTTAACAATAAAATTTAATTAATAATCTGAGTTTTCTATCAATAAATATACTTTGCTACATTTACAATATATCCTTCATTCATGATGTATGTGTTCATAGTATTTTGTAATAGACCAATATATCTTTTAAAATATGATATTTTTACATAATTACTATACATTATCCTATTATTAAATCGATTCTTATTTACATGTTAAATTTTATACTTTAATTAATGTGTATAGTACAATTAGAACTCTGTGAAGATAGTATAGTGATGATGATCCAGACCTAAGAAACACAACTCGAAATACTTTATTCAACTTATAAACATTAACTTTATTAATATATTGTTTACAAAAATTTTAATAATTATATTTAAACTAATAGATACTTTAACAAATAACAATATAAAGAAAATTATTTAATACTACAAAACAAAACAAAATATATTTAGACATTTAAATATTTTTATTTCTCTTATTTATAACAATCAAGAACTAAAATTAAATATCTTCTTTTAATAATATATGATTTTATTGTTATAGATTGACTGTATTTTTTCAACCAATAAAATTATGTACACTTATTATGCGATAACATCATAATAATGATCAATCACTTTTTATGTTTACTATTTACAATCATTATTGTTTAAAGATTTGGTTAACAAATAAAATTTACTCCAATATTTATGACTATAAATTGGTAAGGAGGTAAAAATATATGTATTTTTTTAAAACATAATAATCTTACTTTAATATTCTAAATAATCATATTCTTTTTATTTATATTTTATGATATTTACTACTTTTGATCTCTTTCACTCTATTCCAATAAAATGGTAATTGATACTTATTTAACTATTGATTTTTAACAACTCACTCAATTTTTCTATTCAACTACTGGAATAAATAAAATTAATTATTATATTGTATACTTTAAAACTATGACAACTTATCATATCTTGAAATAACTTAACTTTAGATTTTATTCTACTCTCACGAATATTAATATAATATATTTTAGTACATCACAAAGTAAGAAATATCTATATTTATTATATCTAGTACAACTTAAATAATAATCTCCTATTTCCAATTCTTTTCATCTCCAAACTATACTTGTTTCATGTACCCATTACCAATAATAAACTATACAGAATCACAAGTCACGATTGAATATAAATACACTATAATTATATCGAATTGAATATTAGATCAAAATCTAAATATCATAATATAGACTGTTACCCTTATATTTTTACACATATATTTTATCCTATTTAAATTAATCTATGTTATTACCTTTATATTTATAGTTACTTAGATCCTTATTTGTTCCCATTTATTACAGTCATTTATTGACACATAATAAAATAAAAATGTAAACAATTAATCACACAGATAAATAAATAAAATAAATTATATATATATATATATATAGTTATACCCCCAATCTATATATATATATATATATATATATATATATATATATATATATATATATATATATATATATTGTGCCCTTATCTATAGGTCATAATAAGGTAGAATGGTCAATTGCTAAAAAATTTTAAATTTTAAGATATGTTTGTATGATATATAAATAATAGTAGGATAATTAGATTTTATAGTACAATTTAAAGCTGAAAATACCTGGTATATAAAAGTGTAATGGATTATTTAAAAGGAACAGTTAAATAAAGATTAAAGATATCCTTGCTTATGGTTGTAAAAGCTGGCCATATAAAATAACACAGCTATAAATAGTTAAAAGTATATTAATAATTCGAGTATAATATTTTAAAACTAATAAATTAAATCTAAACGATATGTAATATTATAATTATATTTAATAGTCAAAATTAATCTAATATATTTTAAAAATAAACTTTAGGATGGTGAGAATTATATTTGGTTCTACATTTTTAAATTATTTTCCAAATTTTTATAAAATATATCAGTTTTGGTAATTTAGACCGAGACTTAAATTAAAAAATCATCTGTTAAAGTTAGTAATCATGTGACTGTATATTATATACCTTCACACACGCTTGTTAGACTAATAATAAAGTTTGTGAATTATAAAACTAAATATAATTGCTATCGATCCTTAAAGTAAAAGTTGAAATATTAAATGTTGTTTTAATAATTGTTTTTAAAGTTTAAATGATTTTGATTAAACTATAATTGAGTTTAAAAATACTATTCTAAGTAATATTTCAAATCATTACGTCATAAATGTCTTATTTGAAAAATCTAGTCTGTTATAAAACTAAAATGTGTAAATTTGTTCGCGCTAAAAAAGTCATTAACCAATCAACGGAGGTATTTTAGCAGACAAAATATAAGAATTAGACGAAGCGGGAGAAAGTAATGTGTAAGTGAAGGAGGAAGTAACATTTTTTAGCTGGATAAGACCGTAAGCTAGAAAAGTGATATAATTTTTAAAATTTTGCATTTATTTTAAAAGTTTTTTTTAACATATAATATTTTGACTGCCTTTACATGAAGGGCTAATTTTTTAAAAGTTTTCTTGCCAGTGATTTTATTCAAGTTTAGCCAAAACCTTGCAGTAAAAATGGAAGTACTAAAGGAAAAAATACCTAAAAATATTGCTAAAGGAAAAATATTTGTAAAGTGCCTAGATACAGCTTTATTTATGCTCAACCAAAAACTTATTATTGTAACTCAGAGGAATATAATTAGGACGCTATACGAAAACTTAAAAGAGAAGTTATTTGCCATCAGGAAAAAATTATGATGCACAAATTTATAAGGCTACTCTAAAGTTTTTTTTTTATTCTTCTCTATGAAAAAAAAAAAATGCTGTATATTATAAAGAATTATGTAAAAGTTATAATGAGAAAAAAAATGTTTGTCCTTTTTAAAGGAAACATTACAAAGTATATAGTTACCAGAACTTTAAAAGAAAGGAAAATTTACCGAATAATAATATGAAAGAGTCATTATTTTTTTATGAAAAAAAGAACAGAAAAACTTTCTCTAAGAGAAATTGGAAAATATAAATCTAATATACTTAATAAAATGGATCCATGGAGACAGGAAAAATTTACTGAATATTTAAATAAAAGTACCTAGAAGATGCATCATAAAAGTCGCGCGGGAAAATATTAGCAGAAAATATTAGAAGAGAATATGTAGACGTTTTTCTTTACGTGATTAACTAATAGCATAATTAATAATTGTATTAAATATTATAAAAAACCAAGGATTGTCATCTATGAATATTTATTAAACAGAGCAATAATTGTTTTGCCTTAAAATAGAACATTAAGTGACTGAAGAAGAAATAATAAACATTTTTTTTTTAGCTTTAATATGAACGGTTTTCAAGAAAGTTTGATGAAGAAGTACAGTAAATATAGTTTAAATATTTTTTACTAAGTTATTTTAAAATATAAATGTTATGTGAGATTAGGGAAAACATATAAACATAAATTTAGTAATATTGAGAAATTAAATATAATAGCTTGATAAGATTATTAGAAATATTGTTTAAAAATAAAGTGTATGTATGTGAGTCTTATATCTACAAGAATCAAATGGATGGTGAAGCCTACGGAACGCGATCGAGAAGATAAAGATCGTTTGGTAATTTTGATATTTATTTATAATGCATAATGTATTTTTTTTAGATCATCTATTGATTAAGAATGAAGTGTGAAAGTTTAAATTATATGTACACATTTTATACAACATTTTTAACATATAATGAGATAGGAGTAATTCGGAATATGCATGCAATAATTTATTTAAAGTATATTAATAATATAATTTAACAGAACAATTGTGTGATTCTTTTGAACTTTCATGTGATAAAGTATTCAGATATTTTAAAATAGTTTGTATATGATTAAATATACTGGAGGAAAGTAGTAAAAAGATTTTCTTATAGAACAGTGGAATAGTTTTAAAATAAATGAATTTTATTATTGTTAGTAATGCAGATATGTATTTGTCGATGTACAGTATAGAAAAAAATCTTGAGAAATAAGATCGGATAGTGACTTGGAAGTACTAGTGGAGAGGAAACCAAGATGATGTTTTTTTTTAAGAAATAGGAAAATAAAGAATTTGGATCATATTTAGTTTTGTGTGATTTCAGTATAGTTAACTAAGCCCTATGACTGAACACATATAGTTTGGACAGTGTTTTTTTGCATATCTTTAAACTTTTTGATGTTATAATAAAGCTGAAGAAATAGCTTTAGCATCGTTCCTATAATAGAGGTTGGTAGACAGGTAAAGGTCACTCCTCTATAGTGTCTTTTAATTCACTGTGCCATGATTGTCAAGGTTTATGACGAGTAATATTCTAGTTATATTTTGATCCTATACATCTATCTTCGCTATCCTTATTTTGTGAATCTGCATCGGTCAGAAAGATATTTTTAAAGAAATAATGAATAAAATAGAACTGAAGATAAGTTATAGTTTATGTAAGAATAGTTTATTTGCTGGAATGTATAGAATTGTGTAACTTTAAAATTGAAAGTCCAAAATATCATAAAGAGAGAAAGAATCATATAATACATTGTAAAATTAATTCGGAAATGAATATAAGATTTTTTTTTTTGAAAAGAAATCTAAACCAAGTATTTAAAAGTGATAATAAAATTTGAATGAATTTTTTGTTAAAATAATATTTAGAAAATAAGTATTGCATATTTATTAAGAAAATAGTTCAATAAGGTATAATAAACATATACTTGTGCATGGTATAGTAATAGTTGTAATTATATCATCTGAAGTAAGGCTTAAATGAGAATATTAGGATTAATAAACATCGGATAATGAACAATAAAAAACCTAATACCGAATGTAGAACAATGTTTTGACTTTGTAAGATTCCATACAACCAATATAAAACTAGAGTTTTATTATTTTGTAGAATTTTTACTACGAATGTAAATTTTGTATTAAAAATATAATTTTAATAATATTAGGGATGAAAGTGTTTGTGATAAGCATATAAGAAATGCATTTTGTAACAAGCTAACCATAATAATAAATCAAATAATAATACTGTATTTTCTTAAGTGTTAAAAAGATAAGATTTAACTAGGAAAAATAAATAGTATTTTGGTTTCATTTTATAAACTAATAAACTAAGTTGAGATAGGAGAGTAAGGGATATCCAATGTATATAGTGTAAAAATATTGTTAATTTATTTATGTTGTTAATAAACTTTGTTTTAAATTTATTTTAAAGTTTTGTGTCCGCGTTGTTATTTCTCCACATGGATGCATGAAATCACGATACATTTATAATTGAAACAGACATATAGTTTTTGCACAAAAGGTAAACATAAAAGTGTTATAATAATTTTGAGAATTTATTGGTATGTTAAAATTAAAAGATCATAATTTTATATTATTTATTGGTCATAAGTCGGTTGCCACAATATTACATTAAATTATATGCTGATGTTGCCACACGTATTCTGTTG
Organism: Epiperipatus broadwayi; assembly: GCA_028023455.1. Classification (NCBI taxonomy): domain Eukaryota; kingdom Metazoa; phylum Onychophora; class Udeonychophora; order Euonychophora; family Peripatidae; genus Epiperipatus; species Epiperipatus broadwayi. Next base: position 112,819 of record JAQFVV010000984.1, on the reverse strand, counting down.
TCAGATTATTAAAATACTACCATGTACATATTTATTTATTTCATTTAGGAAGAAATAAGATTATATATTATATTATTATTGTTATTATTATTTTATTATTGTTAGTTGCTGTGTAGTAGATTATGACATAAAATTCCCTTTTCATATTTTACTACCGAAATTTTAAATCAGTTAGAATACAATTTATGAACCTGAGATTTTATTTTGTTTTATTTTATTTCATTTTATTTAATTGAGCTAGATTCTTGTTATAAAGAAGATTAAAATATGATTATTATTTTAATCGTAGTGAATAGAGCTCAGAAAGTCGTAAGAATACTATGAGTTAGTTATTTGGTATAGTAAAAAGGGGGAATAGTGTTCTTATGCCATTGAGGTAGTATCGTGTGGATAATATCTCAATGTAGTCTATCTCGTTCCCGTATTGTCACTCCATGTCTCATGAAAATAGTAAATATTTATTAATTCATTTTAAAAATTGAACCGTATTTGTATTTTAGAAATTAGAGCTAGTAATCATTTTTAATCAATGCTGAATATTTCATTTATTTATTTGTTAACTGAGCTAGAACCCGGAATATTCGTTATAAACAATAATTTTGGGGTGAGGATGCGCGGGGGGAGGTTAAAATATATATATATAGTTATACCCCCAATCTTTATAATAATTATTTGAATTATAAAACTTAAAAACTATTCAAAAACACTGATAAAAGTTTTAATAACTTTTTTTTTTGTTAATACGATACAATTTTACCAACTTTAATTCTTGGGAGTTTTAATTTCTATAGTAATCAAATCGTTTCAAATGTACAATAACTTCGGTGTCCCCCATCTCTGCAGTTATTGTTTTCTTAATAACATAATAAAATGCGAAATTCCTACTTAAACAATTATTTACAATTTGACATTTTCTTTTACTTGACAACAAAAATTATTTCCTACTTGATTATATCTATATATTTGTGTTGTTGTTTTTTTTACTATAGACTCCTTTCTTTTTATTATAATATTAAATGGTCATAAATCCAACACAATTTTTCACTATTTACTTTATCTCATAGGCATTCCTTGCATGTATTATCCTTTAACTCTAATATTTTCTATAACATTCCTTTTTAATGAAGATTCATATTAGTTTCAACATACATATATATATATATATATATATATATATATATATATATATATATATATATATATATATATATATATATATATATATATATATATATATATATATATTAAACACTACAATACTTATTCCATAAACTTATTCAACCATTTCTATCAAATTTCATATTTATTTCTTATTATTTATCATCACGGCTTATTTAATTTTTCCCTATTCATCATGTTTTTAATCTCACATTATCAATAAATAGCTCACTTCATAGTGAATAGTTACAGTCTTACTAAAAATATTGTTAAAATATTTCTTTAACTATTTCTCTTTTAATTCATACAATATCAACAACATCTTTTAATTTGATATCATTCATCTACAATGTAAAATTAATCTCTAAAGTTCATTGTACATAACTGTTTTACTAAAATAATAAACCATCTTCTAATATATTTTATATAATTTAAATTATTAACCAGATATACTACTTCTTGCTATCTTCTGGTATTAATATTACTTTTCTTAGACAAATAATTCCATTAGCATTATTTACTGATTCAATTTTTAGCACCTTAAAATCTTTATAATCCACTTTGTCTTAACTATTTTTATTTTTGGTTTAACCACAAATTCTATTTCAGTCCTTTATAATTTTTACTACAGACTCAATGTATAATTACTTCAGCTTGATTAATAATTAATTTATTATGTATTAATATAATACTCATTATTTATTCATTGAACTCTATTGTTCTTTTATTCCATGTTTGCATGAATTCCTAGCTTTTTCCTTTCATTGTTTTTAGTATTATTAGCCATATACCAATTCCATGGATACTTCTCAGATTATTAAATATGATTTTCCTCCAGTAGAGATATAAACAATTTCTACTCCATAATTAAAAAAAAAAAACTTTATAAAATAGTTTAAAACTATTAATTAGATAGTAATTAATTACTTTTTAAAATCAAAATAATATTTAATAATTTTAAACTAAATTTTACAGAAGAACTAAATTATTTTCTTTCTATGCATTTTTTTTTTTTCAATCAATTCACCCAAAACATTGTCTCCTTATTTTTAATACATTTCAAAGCACAATCTCTCATTGGTTCATTTTTCTAATCTTTAATTTTGAATATTTAATTAGTTACAAACATCTTGAATATTTTTTAAAAGTAATATTATTATTAAAAATATTTACTAATAAAAAATAATATTTTTACTAAACTTAATAAAAAAATACAATTAACTTTAAGCTAATTTAAATAATTTTACTTTTATCTTGTACAAATTATATCCTAAATTAATTCTATAAACTTTTTCATCACAAAAATAATAAAATGAATACTATCTTACTCATTTTTAAAAAAATATATAAATTAAGATTTTACTGGAAATAGTCATTACTGTAGAACACCATATAAATGCAGAAATGATTATTTATATCTATGGCACATCTGACCACACCATCTATAAAACTTTCAACTACAGCTTATGTTGGTCCTACCATTTGCAATGACTTAGTTTTGGGCCATGTTGATGTGCCAAATGAATGTCCAACTACAGCTTATCTTGGTCCTACCATTTGCAATGACTAATTTTGGGCCACATTATTGTGCCAAATGAACATAATACTACAACTTATGTTAGTCGTACCACTTGAAACATCTACTTTTGGGCCACATTAATGCACAAATGAATGTCCAACTACAACTTACATTGGTCCTACCAATTGAAATTACTAGTTTTGGGCCAAGTTGAAGCACCAAATAAACTGCCTACTTTCTTTATATTATCTAATAACAACAAATAGAAATATAAAATACTCTTGCTTCCCTACTAAACCATCCAATCATTGAAGGTGCTTGATTCTCAGGTAGAGTGCAAAATATCATTGGCAGAAAGCTACCAATAATATAAACACTTGGCTACTAGACAAATACTGACCAAATAAACACTTTATTTATTTTAAAGTAAACCCTTTAGGCACCAGTTAATCACATAGTAATAAACATTTTTATCTGATCAGCAACTAATCTAGTACCTGAGTCCCCAGCTAGCTCATAGAAGTTTAGCTGCCTTTAAAAAAAAAAAACTCCACCATCTAATAATTCTATTTTTAATAATAATGACACTTCACTGTCCGAGAAAACATTGACATCCTTACATAACAAATCCTTATTTTTAAAGAAAATCTTCCTTATTCTTTTAGTTTTAATTTAACTATTTCTTAATAATAATTAAATCTTTCCATTCCCACTTTATTAAAATATTATTCCAGCATAAATATGTGTATTCAGAAATAAATATAAATATCTAAACGTTAGTTTAAATCTCTTTTTTTTAACAGTCGTTTTGCTTTATAATTCAAACATGCAAACTCTTTTTATTTTAAATAAATGTTTTAATACATTACAATAACTAAAATATATATGACATACTAAATTAAAATTCACACATACATGCACCCAATGTCTTTGAATAAAGTTAAATACAGAAGCCAATATCATTTGTATTTCCCAGATACTACTTGTTTATTTATTTATCACAGTTTTTTTTTTTTTTTAAAAAGAAAATCTAGAATTAGAGAATATTAAAATTAAAAGTTACCTAGGATTTGGAAAAATCAGAAATAATGTACATACGGCACAAAATAATTTCTGTAACTGTTATCTATGACCGGTTAGCGCTAACTCCAGTAAGTTTTTTCTTGAATTCATGATGTTAAATAACCTCCATGGATTTTCAGCATAAACACTCTGCTACTTTATTGGCTTTATCTGAACATGGTTTGCCCTCCAAACTATCTGCTGATGTTATCGCAGTGAAGGCTTCAGCTAATTGCACAGTATGGTAACTTTAACAATGCATCATTTTGGTAGATATAAGAATTTATATAATTTTTGATTCTGTAATTTTAAGAAATATTTTGAAATATTTTTTTTAAAAAAAATTTGATAAATAATAATGGAATGTTGAAATTTTTAAACCGTCTTAACAGTGACAAGGTTTTGTTATGTCCAGCATTTATTATCTCATGAAATTACTGTATTTTTTCTTCATTCTGATTGGGCTTTTATTTTATTCTTTTGTTCAAAACTTTTACACATGCACACATTTTATTATTTTATTATAAAACAAAACGACTTTTTTATTACTTTTTATTACAAACTAATCAAAAATGATATTAAATCATTTTTATTTCAAAAATGGAAGAAAATCTTACCCTCTTTAAAAGCGTTTATTATTTATTTTTATTTAACAATACCCCCCTACCCTACACTTTTGTTTTTAATTTTCTTTCCCTTCAACTTCTAAATTTTATTTTCCCACTTTATTTTTAAAAGGCAAGATTTATAAAATATTACTACTTTTAAATAATACTACATATTCGATAATGATGTACCTCAGTGAAGCCGGTAATGTAGTCGGTTGTTTGGGAAACAACATCTTGCATGAAATTTTTTAACTCTTTAATATAATAGCAAGTTGTGAAAGCAAATTTATAAGATTTACTTTTATACAAAAAATATGATACCATTATTTATTATACATTCATTCTACACCAATGCAATTTAAATATGGCCCCACACTGGTCCTTTAGGCAAAAAAACATAATACCCAAAGGTTACCCATGCCCAAGCCAGCTATAGATACATAACTGCAGCTACATTTCAAGGAGATGATCGTCTCGGCTGAAAAATTGAACACCTATCATTCAAAGCACTTTTTGTTTTGAAGTAAAACTTCAGGCACCAGTTAATTATCTTACTAGCTCAACCAAAAGAATAATATAATACATTAAAGCTTTAATTATTGTTTAAAAAATTGACTAAAAATATGAAGTTTTAAAGATAATTTAGTTTAACTAAACACTTATTATTATAATTTTTAAACTACTTTTATAAATTCTCTATTAGACTAACTATGGTATTTTTATATAATAACCATACATGCATTCTTAATACATACAATATAATACACTATTACACAAGGCATTAAATAAAGACATGGCATTTTAAAACACACACATCAATAGTTTATTTTATGCATGCTATAGTGTTCATTTGTTTTACTGAATCTGGAGGCTTCAAGTTATTGCAATGGCTACATTAATATCACAAGTGGAATAAGAAATGTTATTTATTACTTATAGGATTTTGGATGTTGACTTTGTGCTGTTTGCTGCTTCATGTGAGTTTTTACCAACCGGTTAGATTCGAGGCTTATGTGGAGGTTCCTATGATTGCTATTTCATAATCCTCTTATTTAAGACATTTAGATATCTCTGGTAGTTTTAAATTATTAGGCAGGCATTACTTTTATTGGGCAGGTTGATGATGTTCCATCAGACTGAAGCTGGAATCTGTCCATATGCTTCTGACAACTGCTAACACTGCATTGACTTTAGATACATGAAAAACACTGAACCTGGATATGTGACAATACTGACTAAAGACTGATTATAAAAACTCATTGAATGATGAAAAACTTACTATTTATGTGATAACCTGTTGACATTTTTTATTAATTTCTATACTTGCCAGCTATATCCATTGTTGAAAATTTGTCTACTGCTTTTGATTAAATTTTCAATAAGATTTTAATTAATTGTTTATGGATTTGTTAATTAGTAGCCATTGCTAAATCCTGTTGCTTATGAAGTTTTAAATTAATAGCCATTTATAATTCATTTATTTTTTGTACCTTCTGAGTATTTGCAATATTTTTGACAGACATTTTAAACTTATACCCTTTCATTTATTTTTTAATATTTAACTTTCATATTTTATTTTATTATATGCACATATTTTACTATATTTCTTTATATTTAAAATCAATTTATTATTTACATTCTCATTTATTTTAGATAAAGGGGGGGGGAAATAGTTTTAATTTGTAAGATTTTTTTCCTTTTATTCCTTTAATAATTTAAACAAAAAGAGAGAGCACTTTTAATTTTATAGAAAACATTTATTTTTAACTGCTATAGCTTTAACTTTTATTTACTTGAAATTCAACTACTTTTAACTTTTCTAAGTTAACTTCTCTTCCCTTTACAATTACTCATTAATATGTAAAACTATGAATTAATTGACTTTTAGCAAACTGTATTTTGTTTTAAACCAATAATAATAATAATAATAATAATAATAATAATAATAATAATAATAATAATAATAATAATAATAATAATAATAATAATAATAATAATAATAATAATAATAATAATAATAATAATAATAATAATAATAATAATAATAATAATAATAATAATAATAATAATAATAATAATAATAATAATAATAATAATAATAATAATAATAATAATAATAATTATTATTATTTTTTTTGATTTATTCATAAATTGTAAATTTTATTGTATTAGATTTAAAATTATTTATTTATTCTATGAAATAAAACAAAGTACATCACAAATATTTAAAAACTCCAAACAAGAAAAATCTTGTGTGTGGAATTTACATGTAAAAATAAATTAAATAAAAATACAATCAAAAACTCAAAAGAACAGTTTAGGAAATAAATAAAATTAATTAAATAAATAAAATAAATGCCAAAATTAATACATACTACACAACCATTGACACAAATATTTTTTGAATGATATATAAGAAATATTATTCAGATCAATTGAACATTCATATACAAATTTATTAAACAACTTTGACCCAGAATAAACATATTGTCTTCTACTAGATTCCTTAAAAAATTTTGGTAAAGGTAATTGAAATTTATTAGAAAGACGAGTATTTAGAACATAAACTCTAGAATTCAGAAAATGTTTAGCACAAAAAATATCAAAAATAACTCTATATTGATATAAGTGATTTACATCAAATAAACCAAATGCAATATAAATATCTCGAACAGAAGAGGAACGAGATCTACCAAAAATAATGCGCAAAGTATAATAATAATAATAATAATAATAATAATAATAATAATAATAATAATAATAATAATAATAATAATAATAATAATAATAATAATAATAATAATAATAATAATAATAATAATAATAATAATAATAATAATAATAATAATAATAATAATAATAATAATAAAAACTCTTCAGACTACTATATTTTTTATATTTTTAAATGACATGTTTTTCTCTTTTTTAAATGAGATATTTTAATTCAGTTATTTAAGGACAAATTATTCTGCAATAATTTTATTATTTAATAATTAATTGTAAAACATTGGCATTATTTATGAAAATTTTAACTTTTAATAATTGTAACTAACAATTTTCATAGAATGCTATCTCATATATATATATATATATATATATATATATATATATATATATATATATATATATATATATATATATATATATATATATATATATATAATCTTATAAGATCTTCTATCTGATTGGCTCATTTAAGTGATTATCCTTGCCCAGTTCATGTTTATATTTATTGATCTTTTTGGGACCCTTCCTTATCTATGATTACCTCAAATATTAATATGAAAGAATGTCCACACAATGTTTGTCAATTATACTTAAAAACAAAAAGACACACAACATATTAGTGAATGATAACAACTAACAAAAAATTTTGTCCTGTATTTAGTGTAGTACTTAATGTAGGATAGTAACAAAATCTTCCCTCCTTTTATTCCCCATAAGTATGTCAAAGTTATATTGGTGATGGGATGGCAAGCTGATCTAAATTTTACTTAATAACAAAAAAATGCTTAATTGAACTTTAACTGCTTTTCACCCTTTTTATTCTTAAAATGAACTTTTCTGAGATTTAGACACTTCTGGTTCCAAGTGTAGAAATGAATACTACTACTACTACTACTACTACTACTACTACTACTACTACTACTACTACTACTACTACTACTACTACTACTACTACTTCTACTACTACTACTACTACTACTACTACTACTAATAATAATAATAATAATAATAATAATAATAATAATAATAATAATAATAATAATAATAATAATAATAACAATAATAATAATAACAACAACAACAACAACAACAACAATAGAAAACAAAAATCAAAATTTCCAGTCAATTCTATTGGTTAAAGTCTGATGGGTTTTCTGGGAATGTTCTTCATATTATTAGTCCATCCTTTTCAAGACCAATCTCTTTGGATAATGATAACACACTGCTCCATTAAAAATGGATTAATCATGCTTGGAACAATAAAACAATGCTTTTCTCCAGATGATTTCTCTTGGTTCATACTCAACCATTTCTTTAAAGACAGTAGATGATACTTTAGGCTTTTTGACAATAGGTAGGTGAAGTTACTGTGCATTCATGGCTCCAGAATTGATGTTTGACCCATATGGCATCATTACTTTAGCCAGAAAACATTGTACAGAAATTTATATTATATACAAATTTCATGTAATTCCAGTTTTCCTTAGTTATTAATGACTATTTACTTCCCTTCTTTTCATGCATGAATAGAGTTACTGTTTCTTAAAATAAAATTTAAAAAAAGTATTTCTTTTTTTAAATTGAATGGTTTACATATTAATTTTGAATCTAATTGCTAGTTTGGCTTTCTAATTACTTGAGCACTATTCAAAATCTATTTTATTTCAAATATATATCCATCCATTTTAAAGCATTAGAAGTCTAAATATGATGAATTTGACTTTTGTTTAGTGAAAGCATTATTTTGAAAGAGAAACAATGAAGATTCAAACTATTTTTATACAATATTCAGTTTGAAAATTAGATTAATTCATTTCAGGCTGTTGGTATTTTGAATCTTGCATTTCCTTATACATTGATATGATTTCCTATTGTTGCAGTAGATTTTATTTAGAGAAACTTGACTAAAACAATTACTTATTGAAGTTTTACTTTCGTTTCCACAATTGGTTGCTAGTGATTGATTTGAAATTAGGTCATTATTATATGCAAGTTGTCAAACGTCTTGATTATTGTTCTGGTTTAGTTTATGATGTACAACACTGATTTGTTTTTTGTTTTTGTTTTTTTATTTTTTTAGTTTTGATGTTAGTCTACAGATATGCTCTACTAAACTTTTTAGAATATTTAGTTTGACTACTTATAATTTTATAATTTTATTATTAGAAAAAAATAAGTTGTTGTGGGAATTAAGTCTTTAATCACTAATAAATCGAATGTTTAATGTGTATGTGTGAGTCTTAAAACATACATACTAATTTGCTTAGTAATTAGAGGTTAATCACATATTTTCCATGGCACAATTTGGTGAGATTGGATTAACCTGAGAAGGTATGATAAGGTTGTAAGCCAACTTTACAATATATATATATATATATATATATATATTGTAAAGTTGGCAAAATATAACCAAATACCAAAGGTCACAATATATATATATATATATATATATATATATTGTGACCTTTGGTTAATTTCATCTATAAATCAATTGTAAGAAATGAAACTAATTATAGGCAAAACAATTTTTTTTTTGAAATATAAAAAAAGTTAAAAAGTTTTATTGGAGAAATCAATAACTAGATAGCTAAAAAAGTAACATATATAGAGACAGTTTGTGTTTGTATAGAATGTAGCTAGCATTATTTAATGCAGGGGCAGGTGATTGATTTTTTTTGTACACTGCTATTATAATTTACCAATATATTAATTGAGAAATGAATATTTATATGGCTAAGATAAAGTCTTTATGATTTTTAATATTTATTTACTAAAAAGTTGATGAGAATTAAGATTGAAATAATTATCAGTAGCTTTTGTTTAACAGTCTTTCAGGAGAATAGGCCTAAAGTTATAGGAAATTATAATGGACATTTATGTTTATGATTATCAGAAGTTATAATTGATTTTATGCTTGTAATTATAAGAAAAAATGATGGATATTTTATGTTTATGTAGTCTGAATTAGCAATTTTTGATTGAATGGTCTGCACATGTATGTGTGTGTAATACAGATATATGGGTTCAAATTTTTTTCTTTCCTTTATAGAAATTGATATAATTTTCTATATTATTTCATGATAAGTGTGAAAAGGGAAAAATAAATGAATCTGTTCTGATTTATTATTTCTAACTCTAAAATGTAAATCTAAATCAGAAATTATTTAGATCAAAAGAAATGTAACATTTGTTTTACCAAAAAGTGTTAGTAAGGTTATCTTTTGATTAGATTTTATTTTGATTGCTTTTCCATAAATTAATCGATAATGTGTTAACTCAAAAGATAAGGTTTAAGATAAGAAAATTTGTCAAAATTAACAACTGAGAAATAGTTCACTTGCTCATTCTGAGATGGGATCTTGATTAAGATTTGAGAGAAACAACCTGGAGAGGAAAGGGTTCACAGATGTTTTCCCCATGCTTGTGAATATAAAGAGGGGGCAGAAGAAAGTGAATCAGTGGGACTTTTGTTAATTGAGAAGAAGGGGCTGATTAAAATGAATATAACTCTGAAGGTTTTCTCTGACTTTTTTTTAAATTTTCTTTGTCAGAGTTTAATAATGTATTTAAGTATTACAGTATACCAAAATATAAATTTCTAATTCATATCTAAGTGGTGCACGTTTGTTCTTCCTGAAGTTAATCATGAAGAAATCAACTTTTAATAAGACATTTTATACTGAATGCTACAATAAGTCCATTTGGCTTATTGAGAGTTCATTTAAGGAGAGAACTGTCAAACTATTGTATCATATTTAAGGACAAATTCATATAATAATAATTATTTGGCTGGCTAAAATTCATTTGAAGAAACTGCAGCAAACTTTTGTATAATGTTTAAAAAGTTAATTTGTGTTTAGTAATCAGAAACTGCTTGTGTCTATAATTTGAGCCTTAAAAATAGAAAAGAAGAAGAAAAAGAAACAAATGAATTCAAACCCAGGAAGAAACTCTACAAAATGGAAATTAATCAACAGAACTCTTTTAAAATTTATTAATTATCCTGTAGCTACATTTTGATTTAAAATAACTATCTACATTTTATACATTTGATTTAAAATAACTATCTACGTTTTATACATTTGATTTAAAATAACTATCTACGTTTTATCTATTTTGATTAAAATAACTATCTACACATTTTTATATACATTTGAGTAAAATAACTATCTGTGCTGTGTGCATCTATATAAGCTATCTCCAAATAAAGTGAACTGAATACTATCAAAGGAAAAGACATTGGAAAGAGACTATCGTAATGTTTGATATTTATTCTTTGTTTTATTTCATTTATATAATATGCCATTTGTTTTTTTTTATTTCATTTTGTTTATATAATATGTCACATGTCTAACCACTAGATTATCTTAATTTAATAATTTTATTTTTAATTATGTTTTAAAATGTTTAAAGGAAAGAAGAGAAAATGATTGTGATCCCATTGAAGTATAAATGCTTATGTACATTTAAATTTAAAAAGAAAAGAGAGAAATGATATAAAAAAAATTTTTTTTATTCTTCACAAAATTTTAATTTGTGCTTAATATTAAATATGAGGACTGATATGGATGATCATGTGGAAAACCATAATTATGCTATAAGTGTAGTTGATCTGTTATTAGTAGAAATATTGGATGTATGTTGTTGGCTTGACTATTTAAAAATTGAAATAATTCATATGTTTTGATTCAGGATCTGGTTAGTCTTTGTCATTTATCTAGACAGTAATTGATGTGTGTGTGGGCATATATAAAACTACTTATGCTTGTCAATACTGAGGTGAAGTTATCATTCCACATCATAGATGGGAAATGGTTGTCTCATGATTTATTTACCATGGCAGTAGGAGATGACTGAGTTTCACTCCAGTTATTTTGTTAAGATAAGGAATTATTGACAGAATTATTGTTCCAGTTGTAGAAAATGTTTTCCATGCCAATATAGAGAGTAAGTATATATGCAGGAGCTCTTCACATGATTCTAGATCTTAAGAAAAGTCCTCTCTCTGGCTCAAGCAAACAGTTGAGGTTAGGAGTTGTTGCTGTTGTCATTTTTTTAATTTCCCTTACTAAGATGCTGCTGTGTGCACATTATAAAATATTGCATGGTAGTGAAGGATATGAAGAGTATTTTTCTTATGTAGGACAGAATAAAAGTTGCCCTGACAGGATAAGGATCAGTCAGATGTTTATGTTGATGGGTCCTTGACAAAGATTTTAATTAATAAACTAACCAATCTGTGTTGATTTTTGCGAATGATGGTAAATTGAGGGTCGTCAATCTGGATCGACATACTGACCTATCAAGATATATATGGTCAAAAATGTAAAGATCTGACAGGCATGAACCTAAAAGTGTAGGTTTTTGAATTTAAATCCATCTGCAAGATCAGTAAAAGATTTTTTTTCATGGCATATCATCTTTTTTATAAGAAATGTAAAGGTTATTGCTTGTTGAAATGATTTAGAAATTGATGATTATTTAATATTGCTAGTTATAATTGAAACAAATAAATTATTTTGGAAGAGTCCAATGGACAATGTTTACAATAAAGAGGGGGGAAGTAGAAATTTGTAGATTCTCTTCTCTTTCAAAATATAGGTTTTCTTAAAGTTAAAAAAATATGGAATTCTGATTCCGTGCATAAGTGTTTGGGTTTGTTTATTATTATTTATTTCTTTGATAAATAAATGGGTCAAAACAATAAATAAGTCATTCAGAAAAGTAGTTAATTTAAACATGTATTCGAACCATAGCTTTTAGTTGATCTGAAATAATATATTTGAGTGCAATAATATTATATTTAAGTGTGTTTTTATTTTTATTTTCATCATTATTGTTAATGTAATAAAATTTTATTATTGTTATAAAATTACATTGCGTCTTGTGTTTTGATGTTTCAAACATCTCCAGAATCTATATCCAGCACCTATATTTAAAGTAATATTAGTTCATAGTTAAATTTAATTATTCATTTTTCTATTGATAATTTATTTCCATGATTGATTTACAGTATTGGTTTTTATATTGATTATTTTCATATTCGATTCACATAATTCATTTTATATTGATAATTTATTTCCACGATTGATTTGCAGTAGTCATTATTATATTGTTTCCATATTCGATTCACATAATTCATTTTTGTACAAGTCACTTTTATATAATGCATTTTCACATAATTTATTTTCATAATTAATTTGCATAATCTAATTTTATGATTTATTACCGTATTTTACTTTCATAAGTAATTTTTGATCGATTTATATGATTAATGTCCATATTCTGCTTCCATAGCTTACTTTGGCAAAATATGATAGATTTAAAATTATTAATTAAAATTTTATCAATAGATTAGATATAATAGAATAAAATGATAGGGAATAGTTAAGTTAAGTTTAATAAATTTAATCTTTTGCTTCATTGTAATGTTGCGAATATTGGGAGCAGACATAAAATCCCTTTCCTGCTCTCGGTGTTTAGAATGATTCCCAATAGTAAATTCGTATCAAAATCCAACTTAGCATGTTTGGAATCATATCCATTACAATATAATCGCTTATAAGGGCACCTCTTGACAGATCTAGACCTTGAGAAAAAGCAGCTTGAATATTAATCTAAGAGCTAGTTTGGAAGTCAAGTAGCATATTATAATAAAATTATTATACTGTTATTAGAATAGGGATCAGGAATTGATAGTCGGTTGACAGGTTAATTTATATGTTTAGAGAAATAGGATTAGGGATTCCCAGATTAGAGAACATAACAAAGACCCTTCCGTGTTATATAATTGTAGCTATTGAAAGTGATAGATGCTGAGAATGAAAAATAAAGTAATGGAATTAAATGGGGAGGATTTATTTATGATGATTTTATCTAGTATTAAATTAAATAATAATTTATATTGTGAGCATAAAATTATGAGTTCTCTGCATCGATTACTGATTTATTTCCAATCATCGATAAATAAGAAAGACACATAATATTTTCCATAATTACCACTCAAGATCAGATATTTATACTAAAGTGTGGAAGAGGGTTGTCTCATTATTATAGATTTAATAATAAATTTATCATGAAATATTTGCATGACTCATCCGTGTTTAAATTAAGACCACATAGGTTGAATGGTTTTATCAATATTACTGTTATTATTATTTTTTGGAGAGACAATTTAATTGCTTTCTCCAGTATTTTCTATAGTCCTAAATATGGCTAATGATGATGATCTCTGGTGGTCATTACAATTTATAGCTGCAATTTAGCGCCCAGATATATTTGATCCTAAAGTTAGTATAAAATTCAATTGACTAGCTACTTGAAATAAATGAGAGTTTGTTAAGGTTAAATAAGTGAAATAATGTGCAGAGAAAATTGAGGCTACAATATATATATATATATATATATATATATATATATATATATATATATATATATATATATATATATATATATATATATATATATATATATATATATATATATATATTGTAACCTTCCTTCTGATCATTGGATAGCTTAGGCCCACCCATTTCTGGTTGCCATAATCCCATATAACCTAGATACATCTTTAATCAATCAATCAAGCCACTACATTGCACCATAATCTCAACTGTAACCTTCTCACTGGTTTAACTGGTTACAAACGAATCATGCCGCATGCTTCAATGACTAAATTCTCCTATGCAACCTATTATACACTCATTATCAAGAATATAAGCATAAAGTAACAAAATGTAAAACTAATGAAATGATTCCAGTCTTGAATAAAACTAGCATGAAACTATAGATTTGAGGAAGATCACAAGGTGATTAACCAAGATAAAAACTTCTGGTCAAACCAGTTTTGAAATTCACACAAACAAAAAAATTGAGATGAATTAAATTTGATATTCAGCAAACTAATAAATAACTAATAATTCTATCTCTAGAATGGTTACAAAATTAAACCTATAAATGAAATAATGAGTAAATTATGATGTAAATGACTAAATGGGTAATGGAAAGACGTAATAATTAATTAGTGGAATGAAATGAGTCTAAGAATGAAGAGAAAGATGTAAGAGAATAAAGAGTGATTGAGATATTGATAGAATAAGAGTTAATGAATAGTTGAGATGATAAAAGAATAAAAGTTAATGTATGATTAATCAATTATGATGATGAATTATTGTCAAATGAGAATGAATAAATAAAAGAATTGATCAAGATGAAATTAAAGAATACTGTTAATGATGGAGACTGAAATCTTAAACTATGAACTAATATGGTATTGATAGTAAAAAGATAAGCTAAATAAAGCTGGGGATTTCAAGCATGAAACAACTAGAATATTTATCCTGAAGTTAAAACAAATTATACATTTGAGGCCAAAATAACTAATTTACTTTAAAGTTTGGTTAACTTTCATAAAACAGTGAAAATAATATATTTCCAAGTCCAACTATAATAATTGACTAGCAATAGAATTTACTACAACTTTAAATTTTATCTTGAAACTTAACAATTAATTCTTCTTAGGGTTCAAACACTATAAATTGTTATACACCATATATTTAGGTCAGTAAGAGGGATTTTACCACTACCCAAATATATTGCACAAAAAGAGCTCTCAATCTAAACTTAAATTAAGAACTATATTTAACTGTCACACATAAACTTTATAACTAACATAAGCTTTAAAATTTACGACTGGGAATGAATTTTTAAATAAATAAATACAATCACTTACCAAATTCCCTTTTTCAATTAATTATGTGATCAAGAACAGTAAATGATAGCTCTATATTTAACTAAACCAATTAGATCAATATTATATTTATCTTTTCATCTTATTATTTAAAATAATCTGTACTCTACATTATTAACATTTTAATTATTATATGATGATGCATTACATGTACCCATAAATTACAAGACTTACCAAAATTATTATGATATAGCATAATATAGTTAATAGTGCTATATTGGTTGATGATGATTTCAAATTTATCTTCTGATAAGTTGATAGCAATAACAATAATAGTGTAAATATGTGGTAATTAGCAATAAGACTACATGCAACCAAATAAAATTTTAAACACAAGACACTTTATTTACAATATGTACAAATGTTTAATTCACAGATATGGCATGAAATAAAACAAATCTATTAAAATAATTTATGGATGGGACAAATACTTATTATCCCCTTTAGCATATATTCAGCAAATAATACAACCTGCTTAGAAAATAATATTTAAAATATCATTTGTTACTCTTTGGCATATTTTTAAAAATAAGATACTAAAACTTATTTAAGCTGACTAGCACTTAAATTTATAACTAGCAGTATACCTAGAACTTTAGTATATGCACCAAGTATAAATTTAGAATTCAGAAAATTTTTTAAAAGTATTGCATTCTCCTAAAACCCTTTCTTTTATCAGAATATGATAAGGGAATTTCTCATATTCTGTGTACTTACTAACTTATTTAAATTTGAAATGAATAAGTTTAGTGCATTAAATGAAAACTAGACATAAAAAGTCAAATACACATAGATCTCATTAAGCATTACCTATGTCCACAGCTCAACCCTAGAATACATAACTGATCTTACAATTCTACTGTTACATCATTATTTGATGAAGATGAATCCATTCTGCCAATGTGCATCTCTTACTTGTACATCTAATTTTTTTCTCAATCATTAATAGATTTTGTTTTGGGTCTGTCTGTACTGATGATGATCCTACAACATCATAAATACTATTTCAATTAAGAAAACACTATGCTAGATCAGTATTCCCAAATTTAATATTATTTTATACTTGTCATATGATCTGGACCTAATATACTTCACCATACATGGTGGAAAAACTATCTCTGTATTATCATGAGGAATTTAACACTAAGATGGGAGACTTTATAAAAACAACATGACAGTTGTGTAATAATCTGGTTGATTCTACTACTTCGTAATGGGTATATGCATGTGTGTGGGCCTTGCCTCACCCCGAAAAGACTAGAATTCAAACCATACATATCCTTTCTTTTTAGGATTATTTATACTAATAAGCATTAATTACTACTCAGATTCTACCCATCTTTTCTCTATTGAAATTAGCCATAGGTGACACTCCATCAGCCTATGCTCCATATAAATATTAATATATTGGATGCCATTCAATTGGAACATCCTATTACCTAAAAACTGTCACTAGTCATTTTCAATATCATAGCAAGACAAACAATACCAACACTAACAGTGAAAATCTGCATATTCCTTTTTATAATGTAAAACCATTATTGGATCAACAGCCTAACCAAAATACCTATGTCCAATGATCGTTAATTATTTTAGAATGACAATTATATTTTTATTAAAGAGAGAACAATGGATTTAAACAATAAAGATCAAACCTGTATTTGTATTCAAAGTGAACATGTTCACTTCTATAGCAAATTACAAAATGAAAAAGGTTTATATCAAATTTTCTTTTATATCAGAAAATGATTCAGTCATGCCAATATATATATATATATATATATATATATAGACATTGTATCATATATATATATATATATATATATATATATATATATATATATATATATATATTTGATAAAATGTCTGTACATTTACCTTTTTTTAATATACCTTAAAATTAGTTTTAGACTATGAGAGAAGTAAATATTTTTATTACTCTCTCTGAATAAATGATATATATATATATATATTTTTCGGTTTTCTCTTAACTAAAAAAAAACATACATATAAATAGATATATATATATATATATATTTTTTTCGGTTTTCTCTTAACTAAAAAAAAACATACATAAAATAGATATATATTTTACACATTTTTTTCTTGAACTTAATATATATATATATATATATATTTTGTGCCACAGTAAAACACATATGTTTTAAAAACAAAATTTCCAGTTAACACATTACGTAAGTAATAACGCAGCAATGATAAAGAAAATAAAAGCACATTTTTATCCATTAAATTTTATACTCTGTTCCAAGTTATTTATTCTGGTGAGTTAGAATAATATAAATGGTTATTAGGATGAGCAATCAGTCCAGATTAAGCATATATATTTCATTATCCTATTGGATTTCTAATAGAACAATATTCAACACTTATCCAAAAGCAGAAATTATTTAATTGTTTCCATAGCGATAATTAATCAGTTAATTAACATTCATGTTTCCAATTGTAGCAGATTTAAAAAAAATAAATGTATCTACTTTGCTCTAGATAATTCAAAACAAACTTATTAAAATCTTTATTGATTTATTCTGTAAGCTTTTCAAATGAAGTATAACAAGAATCATTTATTTACGTTTAAATCAAGATAATTTTTCCTTGAAAAATTAGTGACATTTTTATTACTTAGTATATTTATCTTTCCTTTTTCTTTTAAAACTCTTTGTGAATTTTATTCCTCTCAGCACGGCAATCCATATATGTGTAGCAATATTTAAACAGCCAGAGTATATTCCAACATTGTAAACATTATCATAATGATGATATTTCTTAATAAAAATTTACAAGTAAATATTTATTTAATTCCATTCTTATTGGTAAAATATGATGTGATTCTTAATATTAGAACAAATTTATTCAATTATCGCTATGACATTTTCAACATTTTAATGAATCTGTAATCATTTAACTTTTTAACATTACACAAAGTTGGCGTGATGATAATAGGCAGATGAGAATTGAAAATAAAATCATGCAATTATTTCTTTAAACTTTATTAACATTATATGGTATAAAATGACTTTTAATTTTATTTCTAATATCTTCTGAAATTTCTTTTTAAAACTATTTTGAATTTATTTTCTTACAATTATGATTTTCAAATGAACATCTGTTTTGCTCTACATTTACTAATGGTGTGAAAATATAAACATTATCAACTTTTTAGTCCACTTATAAATAATTTGTGCGTTATTTCTAAAGAAGAAATTTTAAATGTATAAATAATATAAGAGTAAAAGCTTACTTCATCTTGAAATTTCCTGAGTTTGAAATAAGATTTATGAGAAACAGTTAAGATGCATAAGGTTTCCATCTCTCCTTCTGTATAACTTCTTAGAATTATCGATCAATAGAATAATGGTGTTTCAATAACTGCAAGGTTTTGAGATTTATTCCATCATTTCTAGATATCAAGATATTATAATTCCATTCAATTAGATTTTAGAATTTTATATTTTTTAATTTTTTCCTCCTTATTTTAAATCAGAGATTAATCCTGTGGTTATTTAGTTCTTCTTTTTCTTAGTTAGTACCCCCACCTACAACTAGGTTAGAACATATATATAGCTTATTATAATGCATTGTGGGAGTGAATTTAAGCCAATAACTTTGGTATGCATAATTAGTATTACCCCCTCTGGCTTCATTTTTAATAACAATCCATTATTATTTAAGACAGCTCTAGTTCAGTACTAAAAATATGCTTAAGTAATTTGCTAAAACAATTCGTTTTATAAGATTGACAAATATGATTTAATTATTTATTCATTTCAATTGCTATTCAAAACTAATAAAATAGCAATGTATTTATCTACTAAATAATAATAATACTTTTAAATTATTATTTTAGTCTGGTCAGAGCCTAGACTGGGTTTGAAATCTTATCTCCACTCAAGCAAATTTCCCAGTACATGCAAAACAATCTCTATTGAAAACCACTTTAGTAAGATTTTAATACCAAATATATTATTAAGGTTTAAAATTTTGGATTATTAAATACAGGGACCTAAATAAAAGGTCACAAATATATATATATATATATATATATATATATATATATATATATATATATATATATATATATATATATATATATATATATATATATATATATATATATATTGATTTATCATTTGTCAAGCTATCAGATCTTCAAGTGTTTTTAAACTCAACAATTGATTTGATAAGTCTCAAAATTTAATTAGTGGTCCAAATTATCATGTTTTTATTAGCCCTAAAAACTAGACCATTTTAAGTTATTTTGTAATTTTTTATAATAAAAGTATGTACAAATAAATCTAGGCAAAATATAATTGTAAATAGAATTGCATAAGTGAAATTTGAATTGAATGAAAATACTTATTAACCATATATGATCATTTTTTATTGTAAAAAATTTCATAGAATTCCTAATTATTATTCACTAACTAATTATTCTTTAGTCAAGATTGGATGATTAACTAACTAGATTGGTTTTGAAACATATAAATAAAAATATTTTCATTTGTATATATTAAGTTGAAATTTTCAGTTATCTAAAATATAACAGAATTTGAAATTAAACCTCAATTTATGATAGTGGCAGGTAAGTTCATTATTTTATACCTTACAAATACCCTATATGATAATTGAATATTTTATTCGACTATTTTTTTAATTAAAATAAATACTTTCGTAATTTTTTTATTTAATAAATTGCATTCAATATTTTAATTTTAAAAACGTTTCACTGAATTTATTAGAACATTTATTTTATTTTTTTTACTTACTATGCAGGTCAAGATATATAGAATTGAGTTGGTATTGAAAGACTTTATTTTATAACTAGATGAATGGGAATCATTAAAGCAATACATTTTTGTCTCGATGGAGCATTTAAAAATAAAATATACATGTCAAAACTGAAGACTAATAATAGAGAAAATATCCCTTGAAAGATAACTTTTAGCAAATGATTAAAAATTATTGTTTAACTTATTTACTCCTTTCTGGTTATATTGATACTGTCCATTGATAGAACATTTAAATTTAATAAAACTTTTACTTTAATAACACGAAATTATTTAAAATTGCTAACAAATCTCAAATGTAAAATAGGACAACAAATGTTACAGATACCAGAAAATATTCTAGAATAGATGACCATGCAATTACAAACACACACACACATATATATATATATATATATATATATATATATATATATATATACAAACACACACACAAATATATATATATATATATATATATATATATATATATATATATATGGCAACATGGAAAAAATAAATTAGATGATTTTTTCTTACATTTAAATAATATGCATCTTCATATTAAATTTACAATGGAGACAGAGTCTGATGGAAAACTCTCTTTTCTTAATGTTTTAGTCACCAGAACACCAAATAGTTTATCTTTTTTCAATTTATAGAAAGAATACACACATGGATAGATATTTACATTTACATTCTCATCATCACCCAACTCAGATTGTTTCTGTAACCAAAACTCTTTTAAATAGAGCAATTAACCTTTCAGATAAGTCACATCTGAAAGAAGAAATAAATCATAGTAATAGTGTTTTATTAGCAAATAGTTACAATTATAAATTTATTAAAAAAGCCTTATTTCAAGCCCAAAATGGACAAAATAGGAAACAAAAAGATGATAAATCAGCTATTAGGATTTGTGTTCTATATGTAAAAGAACTACAGACAGTATTGGACGAAAATAAAAACGCTATAATATAATACAGCATTTTCTACTCATCAAAAGATCAGCAATATAATAACGAAGCCTAAGGATTCAATCCCTCTTGAATCTCATGGTGTTTATCAAATCTCATGTGAAAATTGTAAGGCTTCTTACATAGGTATGAGTAATTGTCACATCAGTGTTTGGAGAGATGAGCATGCTAATGCAATTAAACAACATTCATCATCATCAGCACTCTCACTCCATACTATGGAGTCAGGTCATAAAATTAATTTTTCTAGTACCAGGATCATATCCAGATGTGATAATCTATACCAGTGCAAATTTAGAGAAGCCATTGAGATACTTAAAAGGCCAGATTGTATCAATTATCGAGATGATACAAGCAAACTTCCTCCTATTTGGAAAGATTTTTTTAAAAAACATTCTTAATTTAACATTTTTGCTATTGGTGGAACTTTAACATTTTTTCAAATCAGTGATTGTAGCGCCTCTACAACCATCTTTCTACTTTTTATCACTCAGTGGATGACTTGTGTTACCAAGTTGAAATATCAGTATATCAGTATTTAAAATATTTTAACACAGATGAACCTGCAAAATATGTCTTTTATATATATATAAGTATATTGAGAAAAATGAAAACCAAGGAGAATAAAAACGTGAATTGAAAATGTATATTTAGAGATATTTTTAAAATTCCCTAATATATATATATTAAAAATTCAGTAATAATTTGTGCTCAAATTCAATTTTAAAAGAAATTCAATGAATTTAAAGAAAAAAAATTATTTCCACACTAAAATAAATAAATAATTTATCAAATATTTCTTTTCAATAATTATGATAAAGTTTTGAACAATATCAAAGTTCAACAATTCAAACATTTAAGGACTGCAAAGTATTTAAAATTAATAATGCAGTCCATATTATTTAAATAAATTAAAGCACATTTATATAGTAAATTGAATTTGAAAATTAAATGAATATTTTATTTATTCAATAAATAATAATGATGTGAAATAAAACTAATTTTTATTTAAGTTTTTTCAGAACTCAAATATATTTATGCAATTTCATATTAAATTTCAAATAAATGGAAGCATTTAATCAAAACACATTACATTTATTACTTCAAATAAAATAAGACTTATGTTTATACATACATTAAAGGGAAAATTCTTACAGGTAACAAATATAAACTAATATGATAGTATAAAAATATGGAAATCCAACCATTTCTATGAAAAATATAAATATAATACTATAAATATAATAATTCAACTATAATTATAATTATAATATAAAAAATGGGAAATTACAATCACTTTTACAACATTCATTAAACAGTTGATGGTTGGTGTGACACCTGAAATGTTGGTATATATTTTTAGTACAAAAATTTATCACAGGTGATAGATAGATAGATAGATAGATAGATAGATAGATAGATAGATAGATAGATAGATAGATAGATAGATAGATAGATAGATAGATAGATAGATAGATAGATAGATAGATAGATAGATAGATAGATAGATAGATAGATAGATAGATAGAAAGATAGATAGATAGATAGATAGATAGATAGATAGATAGATAGATAGATAGATAGATAGATAGATAGATAGATAGATAGATAGATGGATGGATGGATAGATGGATGGATGAATGGATGGATGGATAGATAGATAGATAGATAGATAGATAGATAGATAGATAGATAGATAGATAGATAGATAGATAGATAGACAGACAGACAGACAGACAGACAGACAGACAGATAGATAGATAGATAGATAGATAGATAGATAGATAGATAGATAGATAGATAGATAGATAGATAGATAGATAGATAGATAGATAGATAGATAGATAGATAGATAGATAGATAGATAGATAGATAGATAGATAGATAGATAGATAGATAGATAGATAGATAGATAGATAGATAGATAGATAGATAGATAGATAGATAGATAGATAGATAGATGGTACTGAGCTGTGGTTTAATTAAATAGTTTCTTCAAATAACCAAATAATTCAGCTAATAAATTGGCATGTTATATCAAAAATTTCAAATTATTGCATAAAATAAAATTTCTTCCACTCATTACCCATGACAATTGATTTTGAGAACATGATACTTTTTCTCTTGGCTATGCGAAATTTCTTTATTATAATTGCAGTCTATGAATTGTATAAATAGTAAACCAAAATCAGAAAATGTTGTTAATGCTAAATGATACTGACTTTAAATAGTAACTTATATTTTATTATAGCAAATAAACTTAACGAACAGTTTAAAAAACTAAATATTATTAATATTTTATAATAAAATCAATTGAAAATTATAATCGTACTTTATATTAAAAACAAACATGCATCATACTAAACTGGAATTTAAATAAACCATTCCAAAGAATATTAAACAATCCAGAAAATAAGTTTTCTTATTATAAAAAATATTTTAAAATGCTACATAAAAAATGAAGTTTTTGGTTTGATTTTTATAAGTATGAATGGTTACTATTTTAATATTAAAATTTGGAAATTCATTATAGGCTGAAAACAATTTTTCTGACCAGTGATTGATGAATTTTTGCACTATGTAATAATATGAAAGTTTCATTTAATAAGTAACTTATAGGATGGCTTGTTTAACTCTCTAGATAAATTTAATAATGTTCTCAATACAAGGTATTTAGTTCAAGAAACCATAATATATCCATAACATTGACTACTTTCATTAATTATCTATATATTGATGATTTAAAATACAATGAAATCAATTTTTCTCATAAATATTTGCCATAACTTTTAGATGAACTTTATAATTATTGTTATTAAATATATTTAAAAAATATAAAAAAACAACCCATTTAATATAATCATTATCACATTATTATTATTTTTGGAATATATGAAACATTTAAAGTTTATTCAATGTAACAAAACACTTATATGCAACCTTTTAATCACATGGTTGACAATTAAGTGGCATTTATATTTTTTTAATTTTCAATTTTTAATAAACTTTTTATGATATAAAATATAAGAAACTCTGTTTTAATCACTAGTGCATGTAAAAAATGTAATTTATTAAAGTTTAACTTTTTCTCAATAGCAAATTTATTATTATAACCAACCAATTCAATACAATAATAGCTCAAAAATAATATCCAAAATCACAATTTTAACTATTTACAAATGTATTTCAACTAGATCTTATTATAATGAAATATATTTTTGTAATTTATTCAAGTTTTAATTTTAGTGATAAATAAAAGTGTTTTAGACATGATTAAATATAGTTGATTTCTATGACAATAATTTTAATTGAGTACAAATAAGTTTTGAATCAATATTTTATTTTTTATTAATATCATTTAAGTTTTATATAAATTCCATCATCACTATTTTAATTTTGATGATAAGAAGAATATTCTTTGTTTTTTTTAATTAAATAAAAATTACACATATCTTTATGATGAAAGCCAATAAACTCAAAACCTATATTCTAGACTTATATTCTAGACTTGCCTGTAAATTTATTTCATTTTTTTTTTTCAAATGATAGCATTTTCACTACTTTTTTTAAAAAAAAAGTCAAAACATAGTTACTATTGGCAACAATAATAATTTAGAAAATTTATATAATTAAAATCACTTGATTATAAGAAAGCAATTAACTAATCATTAAGAAGCTGTGAACTGAATCCAGTTAAACAAAATAATATTACTTAATTTTTTGGTTATATATTTAATTTTTTTAAAAATATTTATTGAAATCAATGTTCATAAATCAATTAAATTTGAAGTGATAATTATATAAGCAAACAGATATTGTATGAGCAATGTAAAATATTTTGTCATCTTAATGTTACTATATTTCATTTTACCTATTTTAAGTTAAAAGAAAAATTAGCTGCTTGATAATTTTCTAATAGCAAAAGAGGTTCTATTTGTTAAATGAATTATGTAGTGTGATAAATAAGATCATTTTCAAAATTATCACTTTTATTTATTTTTTCTCTGTAATTAAAAAAGAAATTTTAGTATTTTTAAATACATATTAATATAATCATTCATTTTCAAAATTTGTCTTACTATGAAATTTACTTGATATTTTTTTCATTAGCCAACCATCTTTTATAAAGGCTTGACTTTAAAAATACGATTTTTGATTGATTTTTATTTCTGTTTATACTACCTTTTTTTTTATTTTCAAAGTTTTTTATATTTAAATTTATGTTAATAATGAAGAAATTGTTATTGTTAAAAAATAAAACAAAACAAAAACAATATTTCACTGTATTTGTCTAAATGTTTGTGATGATGAGATATTGTTAGATGTGATGTGTTGGACTATTTCCATCATCTATGCATGAGTTTTAAATGCACAGAAAATATTAAACTTTATTTAAACTTTCCAAATACAACAAATTGTTAGTAATAACACATAAGTAGAAGAAAAACTGCATTTATGAAATACCATGTAAATGTGGAAGGAAGTACATTGGCGAGACCTGTCACCCTGTTGAACAGTGATTTAATGAACACAAACTAAAGGTTAAAAGAGATAAAACAGATATGTATATTGTAGCAGATCATGTATATACTAATGATCATATGTTTAATTGGGAAAATACAAAGATATTAGATAAAGAGTAAAAAAATGCATACAACAAAATTCAAATAAGCTGCTCATATGATAATGATAAATAATCCTATAAAACAAATCTGTGTGGCAATACACAATGTATGGACACCTCTAATTGATATTACTTTTAGGAAAAAATATTGAATAATAATAATAATAATAATAATAATAATAATAATAATAATAATAATAATAATAATAATAATAATAATAATAATAATAATAATAATAATAATAATAATAATAATAATAATAATAATAATAATAATAATAATAATAATAATAATAATAATAATAATAATAATAATAATAATAATAAACAAATTAACCTAGCTCATATATAAATATATCAAGTTTTACTATATGTTGCCTTTGACAGAATAGCTCAGTTGGTAGAATGTTTGCCTTAAACTCAATATTCAAGAATCTAAAGGTGCAAGTTCAACTTCTAAGCAAATATTGTCACTAAGCCTATAATCCAGCAAAATATAGCCAGCAACACCTGAACAAGAGTGGAGAATACTACTACTTTAAAACATTGAGTAATTACTACGTGTGCTGTCTATTTGTGCATTATTACTAATCAATTATTTGTATTTTAAAATACTTTATGCCATAGATGCATATTATGTTTATTACCTTTAAAATTATTATTTTTATTATGATTACAAATTTGTTTTAATTAATGGGCATTTTATTTATATTACATATTTTATTTTTGTTATGGTATTTATTACAATGGATCTAAGCAATACTAAGAAATGGTGGATCGTTAAGAAATGGCGGTAGCAATGTAAAAGAATTATTAAGCTGAAATGCAAACTTCATTTTTTTAAGAATTGTAAACTTTTTCCTTTATTCCCGAATTGTTGTAAGATAAAGTTGAATAGCTGTATAAATTTAATACTGACATGTATTGATAAATTGAAATTAATCATTTCAAATAATATTATTAACAAGTGTAAAAAGGAACTTTTTGATATACGTAAATATTTGAAAGCAATTGAAAATTTAATAATTTTAAATGAATGGTGTGCTTGGAACATATATAAAATTGTTTGTGAAAATGAATTTAAATTAATTAAATTTAAGTTATGTAATAAATTTGTGAAAAAAAAAGATTTTTTTATTTAAATAGTGATATCCACTAGCCTATAATGAGTTAAGCAGTATTAATTTATCAAATAATAAAATACCTTTGATTCAAAAATACGTTTTATGTCATGGAGGTAAATATGTCAATGGTAATTGGAATGATTATAATTTGGAACTAATTGCAGCTTTTCAAAATTCATTTGAAATGATTACTGGTGATAATCATTTTTCTGATGATATTATTAAGAAAATTAATTGTAATATATTTAATGTGAGCCTTATGATAAATCATGGGAATTGACTATTTCAAAATTTAAACAGAGGTTGAAGAATGACAATATGATTTTTTTGAAAGAACATCAAGGGCTGTGAATGTGTTTTACGATGAAATGTCAATATATTGGTAAATTTAAAGTGCAAATAGAGAAACTTGTTTTCTGTCTGATTGAAAAATATAATATGGATGGGCAAAGAATAAAATTTATTAATAATATTTTAAAAAGTGCTAAAACTGATGCTTTAAGTAATAATGCATACTATATGATATATTTTTCCTGTGTTGGAGATTCTCATATTTTTGCAAATATAAAGTTACATAAAGAACATAATCCTTTGTGAATTATGATAGATTTTGGTAGTTCATTCATGTATCAGACTTTTAAAGGTATTAGTCAGCTTTTGCAAGAGTTTTCAGAATTTGGGGAAAGTATGATTGCTTCATCTTTTGACTTTGTAAATAGTATTAAAATTTTGTGATGAAAAGAATGATGTTTTTGCTTCATTGGATGTCACAAAAATGTATGGTTCTATTGAGAGAATGAATTCTATAAAAATAATTGAACATATATTAAAAAGTAAAGGTATTTGTAAATATATGATAAAGTTTGTTATTGATTCTTTAAAAATTTTTAATGAAAACATTGTTGCATCTTTTGAAGATCATTATTATAAAATGTCTAAAGGTTGGCCTATGGGTCTGCCTGTAGTTGTACAAGTTTGCAATTGTGTGTTGAATACATATGAGAGTGGTATTTCAAATATGTGCTCTTTTATAAATATTAAAATTTACAATTCGTATGTGGTTCAAATTTTTGTTTATGGAAATAATAATATTATAAATTTGCTTGTAGAGGAATTAAATAATTTGGAAGGCTTGAAATGGACTATTGAAAAGAAACAAGACAAAAATATTAAGTATTTGGATTTAATTATTATAAGAGATAAATATATATTAAATTATAAATTAATAATCAAGCCATTGCAAAAAAGTGATGTATAAATTGTAAACCAAAAGTACCAATTATGCATAAGATGACAAGTTTTAGATTTTTTTGGTTTCATAATGGAAAATTATGTCATTAACAAAGTGATAAACTGAAAAATATTAAAATATTTGCCAAGAAATGCTTGATGTTGGTTATAAAATGGAACAAATAAACAATACTTTATGTCAATTTAAAAAAAAGTTATAATAATTTAAAGGAAATAAAGATTAATAGAAAACATTGGATATCTATTCCATTTATTTCAAATCCACCAAATAAAATTTTTTATGGATATATATATATATATATATATATATATATATATATATATATATATATATATATATATATATATATATATATATATATATATATATATATATATTATAAGAATGTATTTAATGTTTCATTCTAAGTTCCAAACAATATTAATAAATTGTCAATAATTCTAAGGATGTCATACCTATCAAGCAGAAAAGTAATGTCATATATCAAATTTTTTGTGATTATATGCTATCATATATAGGTGAATCTAGATGCAGTATTGAGAAGAGATTGAGGGACCATGAATTGTTATATAAGTGTGTTACAAATAACAATAATGGTGATTTAATGCATTCTTCAGTTTTCTTTAATCATGAAAAACATATAAATATAAATTTAAATTTGATTTTAAAAGTGTGAAAATCCTTCATGAAGAGAGAACCCATAATAAAAAAAAAATTAAGGCCATAATAAAAGAAAAATTAAGGAGGCATTTTTTATAAATAGAAATAAAATGCATTTAATAAATAGACAATCTGTTAATATTAAAATATGGGATTCAAGGAATTTAATTTGATGATGTTTGCTTCTGCTTTTTTTAATTTAATGGCAGTTGAGGCAGGTTTAAGACAGAGATATTTTAAGTGCTGGCTCTGGCTAAGCATTTATCATAAATTTTGTAGAGGAATTGACAATCCTCATTGTTTTATAACTTACAAACTTAAGAGATAGGATCATGTGATCTATGACTCTTATTTTGACTATTTATAATCAAAAGTACTTCTGAAAAATAAAGATTGTTTATAATAGTTTATTACTGTTAAATTTATTATTTTTATTATGATATATATATATACAACTAATACTATACTAGTAATTACAAATAAAATAGAAATTTATATAACATTACAATATTAGCCAAAAAATAAAATTTTACAACTCTTCCACACCCATGGTTTTACTTATTAACATAATAAACATTTTCAAATAAAATTTAACTAAATATACAGCATACAGATCCAAAAACAAATAACATTCCCATCATTCACATCAAAAACAACTTTTTTTAACATCAAAAGGGATCTTCATAAGGTCAATGGCCTTAAGATTCTAAAAATTTTATCAAAAAATATTTTTATTTGTTTTTTTCATTTTACATTTTTGTAAAAGACAATTTCTCCATTGTCAAATAATATTTTAGCAAGTGAATTCAGTTCATGATTATACACAACAAGGTTATAATATTTGTTTTAAACTCTATTCTGACAATCTTTAACACTTTCTTAAAGACTTATACTACTCTGGTCTTTATAAATTTCATAACAACTGCAATAATTTTATAAACTCCCCTGGAATAGATGTGCCATCAATTGACTGTTTTGAAGTATTTAATAATGAACTAAAATCCAGGCATTTTTCTAGGCAACTTTCATACCACCCAATAAAAAAAACTATTCTTATTAAACAATTTCCAAATTTATGTCTTACATGGTAAAGAAATATACTTTATATTCTCATTAACAATTAAATCTATATTATTAATATATTTATAGATAATTTTATTAAATGTAATATTCCTAATAAATTAATGATTATATCCTAACTTAATTTAGTTAGAAGCAACTCGACTCCTCAGAATATAACTAATAATTTTAAAATTGTTAAGCCTTCTATTCCTATAAAAAATTAATAAAGAAAGTTTCTTATGAGGAAAAGGTTGATAACTGTTTGTCCATATCATATTTCTTAAATTTTGTTGCTTTAAAAATGACTACAAAATAAAACATTATAAACTTTATTAAGACATAAATTTTGAAGGTTTAACTTAATACATTTAAAATTACCCCTCACAATAGTAAATGTTATATTAGAATCACTACCATTCAATTTATCAAAAATCATTCAATATATCTTCATGTATAACAAAGAACCAATCATTATCATACTAAATAATTTCAAATAAACAGAAAAAATATTAATAAGACTACTCTATAAAAATCAATATAGACAGTATTTAAAGAGAAAATAACATAATGATTAACCCATCCTATTTAATTTTATTAATTACATTGTTACACACAAAATACATAAAATTCTCATAGCAATATCAAACCATGAATAATCTTAATGTTATCTGCAGAAAAATATTTATAGTGCTTTAAACCAGTAAAAAATACATTAACACTTTTTATATAAAAAATAATGTCTTTGTTACTACATTAAAGAAATATGAATATTTTTCTACAGACAAGATTGAGGCTGTTCATGATTTTTTTTTATTACAGGATTCTATGTATATTGTGTGTAATAAGTGTTTTATAAAATTAAAGAAAGATGGGTTATTCATTATGATATTTCTCGTTTCATTTTCACTGTCTATATTGAATTTTAGACAGTAGTTTTATTAATAATTTTGTGTTTCTTTAAAATTATTTATTAGATATATTGACAATTGTTTGTTTGTTATATAGGAAGATAAATTGTATGATTTTTGATAGAATTAATGTTTTTCATTGTAATATTAAATTTATTATTGATGGGTGTACTTTTAAAATTGTTAAGTTAAAATTTCTACATTTAAGTGTTGATAAAGTTGATAATGTTTTATTTTTTAGTCATTTTATTAAAGCAACAAAATTTAAGAAATATGATAAGGCAAGACCGTTAAACACTTTTCACTTATAACAAACTATCTTTATTTTGTTATAATAATAATAATAATAATAATAATAATAATAATAATAATAATAATAATAATAATAATAATAATAATAATAATAATAATAATAATAATAATAATAATAATAATAATAATAATAATAATAATAATAATAATAATAATAATAATAATAATAATAATAATAATAATAATAATAATAATAATAATAATAATAATAATAATAATAATAATAATAATAATAATAATAATAATAATAATAATAATAATAATAATAATAAGGTGCTTGTTTTATAGCTAAAGATGCCATTGGATGGTACCATTTTCACGCTAAAACTATAAAATATGAACATTCACAGGCCGTTGATTTTAATAATTTTTCTGTGCTTTTTTGTAATGTGAAAATAAAAACAAACAAAATTGTCTTTTTTAAATATTATTTTTTATTAACGTATACAATTTAAATGATAATAATAAATGTAAAATAAAATCAACAAATTACAATTTGATTCGTGTTTTTGATATCGTATACTTTTTAAATTGTGTTCCGGTTTTTTTTTTTATCAATTTTCTATCGGATATTTTTTTACTTGTGTTACGGCTTTTTTTTTTATCAATTTTCTATCAGTTATTTTTTTACTTGTGTTACAACTTTTTTTGTTGTTGTTTAACTAAAAAATAATAATCGTAATAAAAGTAAAAGTTGTTACGGTTAGATTTAGGGTTAGTTTTAGGGTTAGTTTAGGGATAGGTTTAGGGTTAGTTTTAAGGTTAGTTTTAGGGTTAGTTTAGGGTTAGGTTTAGGGTTAGTTTTAGGGTTAGTTTTAGGGATAGTGTTCTATTTGTTTGTAATGCTAAAATAAAAAAATTCAAAATTGTAACCGTACTCGGACAGAAGAAAGAAACTCAAACTTTTTTAAACAACAACAAACATATACAAATGTCTTCTTTAGTTATTAAACATGTTTATAATATTTGTTTTTTATTAAATTTACAAAAAACCTGTATATTTGGACTTTTCTTACTGGATATTTTTTTCATACAGCTCTTTTTTACTTCAAAAATATACAGTACATTACTTGACACATTACCTAATTGCAACTCAATAAAAACATAGATATTTAACATTTTCCCAAATAAAAGTTCAATACAGTATGTTGTAAAAAGTCTTATAATTATTGTTTTAAAAAATCTGAACATTTCAATAGTTTAAAATAATAAAAAAATCCAATGAAAACAACATTTCAATACAATTCAAATACAAACTTTCTCATCAAGCCGTAATTATTTTATAAATTGTGTGAATTCAGAAAATGTATTTGCTGCTATGCAACATACATGCTGTACTGCAACATGACATAGCAGCCTGCATTCTGTAGCACAACAAAAAAGTTATATTATAGAAAATGTGGGTTCAAACATGTCGGCTGCGGAAACAGCATTTTTATGTGTTTTGGCATGAAAATCGTGCCAAGATGCGGCATCTTTAGCTGAAAGATGAGTACCAATAATAATAATAATAATAATAATAATAATAATAATAATAATAATTATTATTATTATTATTATTATTATTATTATTATTATTATTATTATTATTATTATTATTATTATTATTATTATTATTATTGGAAATAATAGTTATATTGAGAAGCGATAATTTGCTTCTGACAATATTGAGTTAGAATATAATTATTAATTTATTAGCAATATTATGTTTAATAAAAGTATATATAAGTAGTTAATAATAAATGTTTAATTGTTACTAAGAATAAAGAGTTTATTTCTTTAACATATAAGTTATCAATTTTTAAATTAATTTATAATAATAGCTTTTATTACATTCAAATATCAGCCTTTCAAGCTAATTAAGCACACGCCTTTTGAGAGTGTTAAATAAATGAATACTTTCCTCTTCAATCCAAGATATGGTATTTATGCAGGAATTAAAATGATCCTCTTATTCCTACAACTCAAAATCTTTTATATGAGCAAATCTGAAGAACTGTTGAGGAGAGCGTGAGTAGAATTCTCACTTTAAATTACTATTTACGATGTTTTTTGACTGAATGACGCCGTCGGTGAAATTGCTTAGAATTTACTAAACGTCATTCTTACTGAAACTTAATTATGAGTAAATAAGCAATTATTTTATCTAGCGCCATGCTTACAATTATATTACATTCAAATATCAGCCTCAGCTTGAAAGGCTGATATTTGAATGTAATATAATTGTAAACACGGCGCTAGATAAAATAATTGCTTATTTACTCATAATTAAGTTTCAGCTTGAAAGGCTGATATTTGAATGTAATATAATTGTAAACATGGCGCTAGATAAAATAATTGCTTATTTACTCATAATTAAGTTTCAGTAAAAATGACGTTTAGTAAATTCTAAGCAATTTCACCAAAGATGTCATTCAGTAAAAAAACATTGTAAATAATAATTTAAAGTGAGAATTCTACTCACACTCTCCTCAACAGTTCTTCATATTTGCTCATATAAAAGAATTTGAGTTGTAGGAATAAGAGGATCCTTTTTATTCCTGCATAAATGCCATATCTTGGATTGAAGGGGAAAGTATTCATTTATGTAACACTCTCAAAAGGTGCATGTTCAATTAGCTTGAAAGGCTGATATTTGAATGTAATATATTTGTAACTACGGCGCTAGATAAAATATTTGCTTATTTACTAATAATAGCTTTTTTATTGGGTGATATTAAGAAGGAAGACCTGGATTTAAATTCATTATTAAATAGTTTAAAACAGTCAATTTATTGCAAATCTATTCTTGGCATAGTTTGTAGCATTCCTTGCAGTTATCTTAAAATTTATATAGATCAGAATCTATTAGGACTTAATAAAATAGTTAAAGTTTATAAGAGCAGAGTTTAAAATAGATACTGTAACTAAGATTTGTATATTCATAAACTGAATACCAATCATAAAACAATATTTGATAATACATAGGTGTTTTATGAAAAAAGGGAATTTAAAATAAAGTAAAAGAAACTTTAATGATATTTTTTGCATCTGAAGCCATCATTCTTATAAAGGCATCCTTAATATTTTTAAAGGAAGTTGGTTTTTGAAGTCAATGATGGGAAGACTATTTTGTTTTGATTTCACTTGAAAAGTTCATTTTGTTTTTTTGGATAATATTATAATGTATGAATTTCTGTTATATATATATATATATAAATTATAACTTTTTGAGATATACCGTGTATTATTTTCCATTGAGCACCGATATTTCAACGGAATAGCCACTGCCATTTTCAAGGTTAACTTTTGAAAAAAAAACCATTAGATCTTAACAAATAACGTGACTGTGTGTGAGATGAGAAATGAGATTCCAGTTCAGCATTCACAATATGAGGCTTATCAAAATGTTTATTTTCCTCAGTATTTTTACCTGTTAATTTTAAGTTAATATTGGATAGAAAGAGAGGTTTCCCCATAGCTGGAATACGTTGTGCTTCATCAGTTCTATTTAAACCAGTAGATCTCTTTAATATTTCAATTGACTCTCTCATGGTTCTTAAATAATATTTTTCCAAATTAGCAAGTATTTTTGTATTGTCAAAATTAGGTTTGTGACCAGTTTCTAAATAATGGGAAGTAAAAACTGATGTGCTAATTTTTTGTTGGAAAGCATTTTTATGTTCCTTAATTCTGACATTAATTCGTCTATTAGACTGACCCATGTAGCCTCTTGAGCACTTGAAACATGGAATTTCATAAACTCCTTGGTGTTCCAAAAGTATTCTGTCTTTAGGTTTATACAAAAAATCACCAATTTTTTTGCCAGTACAAAAAGTTGTCTTTATATTAAAACTAGATAGTCTTTTACTGATTTTATCAGTAACCCCCCTAATGTAAGGCAAAATTACTCTATTAAAAAAGGAATTATCAATTCTATCCTCTTTTCTCTTTTAGTATTAATGTTATATAAAGCCTTACATATGATGTTTTTATTATAATTATTAGAAAGCAGAATACTTTTAGAAAAAGTCTCATTGCGGGATGAGAAAGATGTTCTTTATCAGATAAATTATAAGCTCTAGTGAAAAAGATTTTTAGCTACAGAAAAGATTTGTGCAGGATGATGATGAGAATTAAAATTAAGATATCTGTTTGTATGAGTAGATTTTCTGTAAACTGATATTGATAATGTTTTATCACATTTTCTTGCAATTAAAACATCCAGAAAAGAATGTGATATGTTATTTTACACTTCCATAGTAAATTTAATATTTGGATGCCAATTATTTATAAAATCAAGAAAATAATTTAAAGAATCAATTCCATGAGGCCATATGCCAAAAGTATTATCCACATATCTAAGCCAAATAGAAGGTTTTTTTAGTAGCTGCACATAATACTTGACTTTCAAAATTGTCCATGAAAAGATCAGCAATGACAGGTGACAGTGGGGATCCCAAAGAAAGTCCTTTAATTTGTTTAAACATTTGAGAATTATAAACAAAAAATGTATTTTCAAGGCAATGTTTTGCTAAATGAATAATAAAATCAGCTAAATCATTGTACTGAGCCATTATATTTAATGCTTCTTCAACAGGAATATTAGTAAACATAGAAGAAATATCAAAACTAGCCAATAAATCAGTTCCAGTTAGTTTTCAGTTTTTAATTATTGAAATAAAATGGCTTGAATTTTTAATTCTTGAAGGAATCTTGTTTGTCGATGGCTGTAAGTATTGAGCTAAATATCGAGCTAAAACATGTGTGGGAGAGCCTATAGCACACACAATAGGTCACAATGGTATTTCAGGTTTATGAATTTTAGGCAAACCATAAAATTTAGGATATAATGAAGAACCTTTTCTTGGAGAAATTTTAATTTTCATATTTTTATCTATACTAGAATGTTTGATAAGACAGTTTGTATTTTTCTCTAAATATGTCAGAAGATCTCTAATAATCTGTTTATAAGTTCCATCATTTAATAAATCTACAATTTTATTTATATATATATATATATATATATATATATATATATATATATATATATATATATATATATATATATATATATATATATATATATATATATATATATATAGGCTATGAATTATGTATTATTTTGTTTTACAATTCAATATTTTAACAGACTAGCAACCACCATTATCAAGGTTAACTTTTGAATGAACAATTGTTTGATCTCAAATAATAATGTGACTCAGTGCGAGATGAAAAATGAGATTCAACATGAAGTAGTTCAGCATTCACAATATGAGGCTTATCAAAATGTTTATTTCTTTCAGTTTTTTCACCTATTAATTTCAAGTTAATATGAGATAAAATGAGAGGTTTCCACATAGCTGGAATACATTGTTCTTTGTTAGCTCTATTTAAACCAGTAGGTCTCTTTAATATTTCAATTGACTCTCTCATGGTTCTTAAATCATATATTTCCAAATTAGCAAGTATTTTTGTATTGTCAAAATCAGGTTTGTGACCAATTTCTAAAAAATGGGAAGTAAAAACTGATGTGTTAATTTTTTGATTAAAAGCATTTCTATGTTTTTTTAATTCTGACATTTATTGGTCTATTAGAATGGCCCACATAGATTCTTGAGCACTGCAAACATGGAATTTCATAAAGTCTTTGGTGTTTTAAAATATTCTGTCTTTAGGTTTGTATAAAATTAAAATAGGCTGGGTGATTGGTTATGACATTTCTGTTTTCATGTGATCAGTGTATATTGATTTTTTAGAGGTTATGGTTATTAATCATTTTTATGTTTCTTTAAAATTATTTATTAGATATATTGATGGATATTTATTAATAATATTATATTTAGTAAAAAGTTTTACAGACCCAACATGATAAATATTTTAATGTTGATGAGAAAAAAGAGTGTATTTCTTACCATTTAAGTCTTAAATTTATAAATGTGTTTATACAGAATTGATATTTATTGTCTATTATGAAACTTCTTGGAAAATAAGACTTCATTTAAATTCTTTATTATATAATTCAAAACTCTCCATTGATGGTATAGGATATAATATTTATTGCAGCTGCCATTAAATTTATATAGGTCAATGTAAATTAATTCTGATGAAAGAGCTAAACTTCATAAGAATATATTTAAAAATAAGTATCATAACTCAGTTTTCTAAATGCATAAACTGAGCATATTTTATAAAATATTTTTTAATAATGCAAACATTTATTATGTGAGAAAAGATTTGAAAAAAAAAATTAAAAAATTATGATAAATCTTCTGAAATCTGAAGTATTTTATCTTTATGATAACTTCTTTAATATTAAAAACAGTGGTTTTTTAAATAAATTTTGAGATTGAGTCCTGTTTTTATAAAATCATGATTGTAAGAGAATTTAATATTAATTTGTTACCTTACTGTTATATAATATTGCATAATTTATTATTTTTACATATACCTGTATTTATAAATAAAAGAAATTCAGGGTTCATATTCATGTAAACAATGAGAAGTAACAATATTTTTGATAATGCTGAGAAATCATCAATTACAAATTGACAGACCTGAGACTAAACATTTTTTCTTTGCTAACATATATTAATTCTCATATTGTAAGTTTGATTAGAAAAATAAATAATCGAAATAAAGCTTGTTATAAAGATTTTAAATCCAGACAATTAATTAGAAAGGTATGTGGCTTCAAAACAGTCAATTGACTGTTTCATAGCAAAATCAAAGATAAAGTTATTTTGGGTTATTTACATGAATATAACTGTTTAATTTTTTATATTCTTCATAATGAAAACATGAAATTATTTAATTTAACATATTAAAATCTCTAAGAAAGATAAATTATTATTTATATGATGTCAACAGAAATGTAAGTTTTATGAATATATATATATATATATATATATATATATATATATATATATATATATATATATATATATATATATATATATATATATATATATATATATATATATATATATATATTAGCTATTTTGATAATATAATTTTTATTTCAACTTGGGTTAGAAGTAAAAGTGAATGTCCTTTGTTATTAAAGAAATCTTATTTCGACTCAGCAAATAAATAGATAATTTATGTTTTCTTAAGAACATCTGAGGTAAAGTTATCTCTGTTTTTTACATCGATATAATTATTTAAATTCCTTTTGACATCATTATATATCTATGAAAATATTTAACATATAAATCATTTTGGGAAATATTTATTTATATTTTCGAATAAATATATATTGTTAAGATAAAGATAGGTAAATATACTGCTATTATTATTATTATTATTATTATTATTATTATTATTATTATTATTATTATTATTATTATTATTATTATTATTATTATTATTATTATTATTATTATTATTATTATTATTATTATTATTATTATTATTATTATTATTATTATTATTATTATTATTATTATTATTATTATTATTATTATTATTATTATTATTATTATTATTATTATTATTATTATTATTATTATTATTATTATTATTATTATTATTATTATTATTATTATTATTGCTATTTATAATAATAAATATTGATTATGGTGTACTTTCTTTACAAAAACAAGTTGTCCTTGATCTAGTATTAATTTTCTACTGAACGTTGGTAAAACATCATTTTAAATTCAATATTTTTTGATTCTGGAGTTTCAGATTCAATTCACTGCTATTATTATCAATAGGCAGGTCAGCAATTGCTGAAGAATGGTAGAGCATAATACCGCTCAAAACATTATTATATATTAACGTGTATACTATTTGTAACAGTTATATTTATTAGAAAAGTTTAAACAAAGTTCGAATTTTTCTACATATTTAACAATTAATATTAATTAATAGTCCAACATATAATTAATACTAAAACACCACTATCATAAACTTTAAGAATCACACAAAGGATTACTTTTATTTTATACTAAAAAAGGCCATTAACACCCGTTTTCTAGGTGACAGGTTGTCACTCCAAATTTTACTTGTTTGTTAGCATGAAAAATTATCCCAAAATAAAAAAAAAGCATTGAATATCTCATTTAAATTTTCATAACAACCATTATAATTATATACAAACTTTTTTATTTATTGTTTTTTTTTTCTATTTATGTATCTTTTTTCCTATGTACATACCTAAATATATATGTCTATATTTATTTCTCTATCTTTTACTACAAACTTGAATATATATATATATATTCTTTTTATCTATATTTATGTATAAATACACACATTAATGTAAATAAGTTTATCTATCCTTTCTTTAAACTTAATACAATAAAGAATATCTTTTTTTTGAGGGGGGGGGTGATTGAGCGACACACAGTATATCTATCTCAAAATTAAAATCATAATATAAAGTAACTTTGTATACTTTTTAAGATTTAAATTTACTGTGTATTTTTACAAACATTAAATAATAATAATAAATTATTTTAAAAATGTAATTTAGAATAATAACTTCTGAAACAATTTTAGATCATTTATTATGCATCAACATTAATATTTTATATATAAAATATCATAATATAATTTATGTGCAAGGTAGCAGGTGAAAACTTTTTTGATTTAATGTTCTCTTAAATAATATTGAGAGTTTCAGGTGGACATAGATAAAAGATTAATAGATAAACTTTTAGATTTACTTGCATTAATATAAGATAAATTTGTCAAATTATAAAAGTGACAAATATATATATATATATATATATATATATATATATATATATATATATATATATATATATATATTGTAAATTATACATTCAATCATAATCTTTTTCTTCATCAATCTGTACATACGGATAAATGCATGGGGTCGGGTGGGGGGTAATAGCCGATTGCTAGAAGTAGATTTTTTCAAATGGCTTTTAAAGAGGAACATCAAAAGAGAAAATATTAGCAATAAGGCTTAACACTGCCAAACAATGAGTTTAATACTTTTCTGCCCTTATTTTATCTATAAAGTTTAACTTAATTTAATACATTATCTATGACTGATATTTGCCAGCAAAACCTTAAAAAAAATATTAATCATGAAAAAACAAAAAGGTTTTTTAGACTGAATTCAATCTACGATTATGCTTATGGTAAATAATTTGACTGCAATTAATTCATGAATTTTATTATGCAGTTGTCGAACTTTGCAATGACTATGTGCTGGAATTGAAGACGGGTAAACATGATAATTATATAGATTCAAGTCAGCATGGATATTTTATTTATGAAAATGATTTTCATATTTAGCCTATATAATTAACCTTTCTAGAGGGTTGACATATTGTTAGATATGTAGCTTAAATGTAAAACAGGGATGAAAATATCTTAACCATCATCTAGTACCCGAAAAGCCAGTAAAACATTTTTTATATATTATATCAAATATATATGTAAGATGAAGTGTATCCCCTTAGTTGTTTATTATTATTATTATTATTATTATTATTATTATTATTATTATTATTATTATTATTATTATTATTATTATTATTCATCATCATCATCATCATCTTTCAAAAGGACTTTATTGAATATAACAAAAAAAAGGTTACATTTATAACTATTTTACCAAATGTAGATGAATTAAAGTTAGTATAAATAAGTTGAAATTTGTAATTGGGGGGGGGGCAACAAAGACAAAGGATATGCATGTGGTTTACAAATTTGAGTTTACATTTTTTTAAATATATACACATCCAATTAGTTTTGTGCACATGTAATGCTCTTAGTTCTGCTTTTTATTAGTCATTTTTTTCATCTATAATTTTGAGTGCTGTTGTAATATAGACCATGTGGCTGTCTACATCTTTGGGATGCAATTTTTTCATCATTTAAGTGGGACTGTTCCATTTTGTTCCAGAATGTGTTTGGATGTCTTCTTGGATTATTGTTGTATATGAAGGAGCATCTTGTACACCATAGTGAAAATAATATAAAAGTACTAGCTCGAATAGGTGGGTAGCTACCCATACCAAATGATTGTAAATGTGTTTGAATGTCACAATTTCTTTGTTTTTACAATGATGGTATGGATGAGCGAATATTATCAAATGCAGGGCAGGTAAATTAAAAATGTTCTTGTGTTTCAGTTGCTTTATGACATAAACAGCATATGTCTTCTGTATTTATGTAATGTCTTCTATATCTACAAAAGTGTAATGTTTACAGTACTTCAAGATTTAATTTGAATAGAACATCATAATATTTGGGTTCTAATGACCAGAATTTAAATTTTTGGGTTAGTTGTCTATTGTTAATGTTTAAAATTAGTCTTTAATCATTTAGGAAAGAGAAGATTATTTGGTATACCTCCTAAAATTTAAATTTATCTTGAGGTGGTGAATAAGTAATGTTTGGAATGTTAAGAATTAGTGTAAGCAAGATTTTTCAATATCCACTGGCTAGTGGTGGTTTATCTGTTGGGGTAATTATTATTATTATTATTATTATTATTATTATTATTATTATTATTATTATTATTATTATTATTATTATTATTATTATTATTATTATTATTATTATTATTATTATTATTATTATTATTATTATTATTATTATTATTATTATTATTATTATTATTATTATTATTATTATTATTATTATTATTATTATTATTATTATTATTATTATTATTATTATCTTTAGTAATAGAAGCCAATTTGTTAAAATTAATAATTTTTGAGTGATTCTGAATTAATTAGATGTGGAGTTTTTCAAGGTTCAGTTCTGAGTCCTTTGTTATTTACTGTTTATATTAATGATCTGCTTGATCTTTCTCTTTATTCTAACATTTTTTTGTTTCACAGATGATACTGCTTTGGTTACTTCAGTAGTTTCATATAGTTTACTTGAAAAACTTGTGAATGAAGATTTATTTAAAATTACCCAATGGATGAACAATAATAGATTACTGCTAAATATTAATAAGTGTAATTACATAATATATTCTCTTAAAAATATTCCAGCAAAAGACTTGTTAATTCAATTGCCTTATCTGAATCAAACTTCTTGTCAGAAAATTACCAGGACTTCAACAATTTCTTATCTTCACTTGTTTTTGGACGAGTATGTATATTGGGATAATCATATTTTTTGGCTTCAAGTAAAATTAAGAAAACTTAATTTTCTTTTTTATAGATTAAGAGATTGTTTGAATAAATCTATACTATTAAATAAAATAAAAATTTAAGCAGACTTTGTTATGGTATAACATTATGGGGTGGCACTGCAGCATATTTTTGAAGTCTTTACAAACACTACAAAATTTTACATTAAGAATTATTTTGTTTAAACCTTTGGATTTGTCAAGATTTGAATTATATAAGTGTGCTGAAGTTTTAACTATTCATCAATTATTTTAGTGAATATTTTGTGTTATTATATTGAATACAAAGAAATGAATAAAAATAATTCTTCATTAATACCGGTGACTAGATCAAGTGATTTTGATTTATGATTTGAACCAACATACTTTAAAACTCATTGTAGATATCAGAAATGTTATCTAGGTCCAAGATTTTATTACATTTTATAAGGAATATTGTATTTAATGTTAATGACCTATCAAGAATAACTTTGAGAAAATTCATTATGAACTGGATTATAATTGATGATAATGAAAAACTTTCTATTTTTTTTTCATTATTTTATTGTATATTTATGTTTTTTTTAATTTTATTTGCACGTACTTTTGTTAAGCTCCATGTCTGATTTTTTTATGACAAGGAGATTATATGTTTAATACATTAAATTATTATTATTATTATTATTATTATTATTATTATTATTATTATTATTATTATTATTATTATTATTATTATTATTATTATTATTATTATTATTATTATTATTATTATTATTATTATTATTATTTGTTAGCAAATAAAGTGTAGTTATTCAATAATTATGGGATATGTTCCAGGGGTGTGTATTTATATACATAAACAAACTAATTCTTTTATTATTTATAAGAGTCTATTATAAAAAGATACTTGTTAGAGTTATCATAACTTAGTGACAAAATATTTTGCTAGATTTTTAATAATTATATGTGATACAGAGGAATGTATCTTTTTTTTTGCCATACTTGAAGACCACTTTTACTGTAAAAGAAATTAGTTTATGAAGTCTACATTTGGTCAGCCTAAAAGAGAGTAATGTAGTTTCAAAAACATATACTATATGTAGTATAGCTTAAAGAGAATCTCAATATTTTTTTTGTCATTGCAAAATTAGATAATCCCCACTGTAATGACCAAATCTTTCATCGTGAACCTTTTGATGTTAGCAATTGCTACTATCATTATTATTATTATTATTAT
Source organism: Epiperipatus broadwayi (assembly GCA_028023455.1). Taxonomy (NCBI): domain Eukaryota; kingdom Metazoa; phylum Onychophora; class Udeonychophora; order Euonychophora; family Peripatidae; genus Epiperipatus; species Epiperipatus broadwayi. The sequence goes on along the minus strand of JAQFVV010000984.1, from coordinate 68,967 downwards.
TATTATTATTATTATTATTATTATTATTATTATTATTATTATTATTATTATTATTATTATTATTATTATTATTATTATTATTATTATTATTATTATTATTATTATTATTATTATTATTATTATTATTATTATTATTATTATTATTATTATTATTATTATTATTATTATTATTATTATTATTATTATTATTATTATTATTATTATTATTATTATTATTATTATTATTATTATTATTATTATATCTTACTTATGCTTAAGAAGTGAATGGTCTTCAGTCTCACACAAATGTAACTTAATACATATATTATTAACAAATGTCACACATATGAATATCACAGAAATCAATTAACAAATCTATGGAATAAAATGGATAGTATCCCTTGTTATTTTCTTATCATTGCCATTCTTGGGAAAAAGTGAATATATAGATCATAAAAAAGATATACTATATACTTATTTTACTTAAAAAAGACTGTGATTTTTTTTTTGTTTTGAATTTCCTAACTTATTGATACATCGGGGTCATGTTGTAATACTTGATTTTCATAACTTAATTATTTTTATGCTTAAAATATTTAAATGTTTATGATCACTTGCACATACATTAAGAAGGAATTATATTATATAACATTAATAATTTATAAATATTAAACAAATTATTTATATTAAATTATTTGTAAGTGTAAATTAGATTCAATATTTTTTTTTATTCTACTTTATATTTTGGCAAGTGATCAAGTCTCATTGAGTGTAGGTGAGTTAAGTATTAAGAGAGGTAGTAAAGTTGAGTACATTATTTCTGTTTATGTTATGTGTTTGATTTCTTCAATTATAATGTATCATGTTAAAAGCTATCCCAATAGCATATCAATTTCTAGGAGAATCTGATTCATCACTGAGAAAGTTTCTTGTTCTATGTTTGCTTACTATTAAATTGAAAGTTCAATTTTTATGTGATATGATAAAGATATATAGAACTTAGAGGGCATCATAAATAAGATGAACCTTGCATACTTTGTACAATTACAATTTTAGATGTTGTAATCAGTAGAAGATAATAAACTCTCTATTATAATCATCTTATGTTCCATTACAATACAGAAAACACTTGATTTCAGCAATGGATTATTTAGAGTAAATTTTTACTTATATAAACAATATAAACGTGACATTACTTTCAAAATTATATGCAATTTCTAGTTTTCATTAATTATTCAACGACTATTACCAAATATTTCAGAAAACTTTTTAATTGCTCAGTCAATGAAAAATGATTATTTTCTTTATATTCCCAGATGTATATAAAAATTTACAAATCAACTAAATTTTTCAAATGAGAAAGAAACCATTTTTAATACAAGATTGAAACATACTTCATGGAAAAGTCTATTTATTCATCTTTAAATTGATGCAATTGAAGAACTTTATTAAATATTTATAATATAATAAATATTACATAATTTTCCAACTGCATATGTAATTTTTAGTCTAACACTAATGATCGAAGGTTTGTAATAAACATGAAAGCATCATTTTCTTAGAAGTTTGCTCATCCAATGCATTTGGGTATATATATATATATATATATATATATACCCAAATGCATTGGAAATGCATAGATGAAGGTTAGATATATATATATATATATATATATATATATATATATATATATTCTAACCTTCATCTCGTGCATCCTCACTTCCAGATAATATATAATATAAAATAAAACGGGTTCTATCTCAGTTATTAATTAATAACTAAAATATTCAGCATTAAAATTAAAATATTTCACTAGCTCAAATTTAAAATACGAATAAGGTTCAGTTTATAAAAATAAATTAAATAAATATTTAATATTTTCATGAGACTTGAAGTGAAAATACAGGTGACAAGATAAATTACATTGAGCCAATATTCCACAGGATACTACCTCAATGGCATAAGAACACTATCCCCCCTTTATTTCTATTTCAAATAACAAACTCATAGTATTCTTACGACTTTAATAACTTCTACTCACTAAGATTAAACCAATAATTAAATCTTAATCTTCTATTTATAATAATAATCTAGCTCAAATAAAATAATCTCAGGTTCATAAAGTTTATTCTAAGTTAATTTTAAAATACGGTAGTAAAATATGAGAAGGGATTTTATGTCATAATCTACTACACTGAAACTAATAATAATAATAAATAATAATAATAATAATAATAATATTCTTCATTGTTTAATTACTACTGGATATCTTTTCTTTTCGTTATATTTTTATTATCATAATAAAATAAACAATATAATATGATCTTATATCTTCATGTAATGATATAATAAATACGTGGTAGCATTTTAATAATCTGACAAACAAAATATGTGTGGCAACTGATAGCATATAATTTAATATAATATTGTGATAACTGATTTATGACCAATAAAATAATGTAAGATTATGATTATTTAATTATAATGAATACCAATAAAATATTTAAAATTCTTAAAATAATTCTCTGTTTATCTTTTTGTGCAAAATTATATATTTGTTTCAATTATTATGCATATATCGTGATTTCATGCAGCGATGTGGAGAAATAAATAACTCGGACACAAAATTTTTGAAATAACAAAATTTAACAAAGTTTATTAGTAACAACAAATAAATAAACAATTTATTTACACTATTTACAGTGGATATCCTTAACTTTTTTACTTTACAGTTTGATCTACTGGGTTATAAAAAAAATAATTTATATTTCAATTATATTTTTTTTTTAGATTTAGGACAAAATTAAAAAAAAAAATGTTACTATTTGGTTTCTCATTATGGTTAACTTATTACAAAATATATTTATCTACTTTATTAGCAACAGCATTTTATCCTTAATATTATTAAACTATCTTATTTTAAAAAAAAATCATACTTAGAAAAACATTCTATAGAAAACAAAATTTTATAATGAGTATGGATTTCTCAAAATATTAAAAAAAATTTCATCTTAAAAAGTCAAAGATGTTACACAAAATATTATCCAAAATTCAGTACTAGATTTTAGTATTTATCACACAATGTTTACTAATCATAATATATTCTTATTTAAGCCTTACTTTAGTATGATATAAGTGTAATCATCAATATATTTCTATTAATCAATAAACAAAAAATATACTATGCATATTGTTTACATAATTTACTTTGTACTATTGTATTTTAAAAATATACAATACTTATTTTTCTCTTAAAAAAATAATACTAAAGCATTTAAAATTATTATCACTTTAAAGAAAATATCTTTGTTTAGATACCCTATTTTAAAAAAAATTATATTTCATTTCCGAAATAAAATTCAAAATATATTCTATGATTCTTTTCTTTCCTTAGGATACTTTGGATTTTCAATTTTAAGTTATAACGTCCTATTCCTTCTAAGCAAATAAACCAATCTTATACAAAACGATAGCATAACCTAAGTTCTAAATTATTTATCATTTATCTTAAACATATCTTACTGAACGATGCAGTTACATGAAATAAAGATAGCGAAAACAGATGCATAGGATTAAGGAAGAAAGCTAGAGTATTACTCTTACAATATCTCAAAAATCATGGTACAGTGCAAAGAGGTATGACATTTACCTGCCTAATATCCTCTAGTACAGGGACTATGTTAAAGCTATTTTTTCAGCTTTATTAGAACATCAAGTATTTAAAGAAATATAAACACTGTCCAAATAAAATGTGTATCAGTCATAGGGCTTTGTTAACTATGCTGATATTCACATAAAGTCTAAATATTATTTTCATTCCTTATAACATCCTATTTCTTAAAACATCATCTTGGTTTCCTGTTCACTAAGTACTTCCAAACCACTATCTCAACATTATTTCTTAAGATTTTCCACATCTTACATCGATAAATAACTATCTGCATTTACAAAACAATAAATAAAATTCATTAATAGTTAAACAATCTAGCCTTTCCAGAAGAAAAGTTTGCTTACTTCATTACTCTATATGTCTAATCATATACAATCTACTTAGACACAATTTGAATATCCAATAACATGAAAATTTTAAAAGAATCACATAATTATTTGTTATGTTGGATTATATCACTAATAAAAAAAAAATTGTCGTATGCATATTTTCAAATTAATCCTATCTCATAATGTTTTTTTAAAATGTTGTATGAAATGCGGTACATATAAGTAAACAACTTTTACACTTCATTCTTCCAATTTATGGATGATCTAAAGAAAACAAAAAAAAAAAAAACATACATTATAAATTATCAATAGTTATTATTATTACCAATAACCTTTATCTAGTCTTCATGTTCAGTAGGCTTCCTTTATCCACTTGAGCATTGCAGATATAAAGAAAAACTCACACCCATACACTTTATATTAAAATATTTTTAGCTAAATTATTAGATTGTTATATTATACAATTTTAATATTAATAAATTAATGTTTTTATGTTTTTCCTAATCTTATATAAAAATTTAGATTTAAACTAGGTTAACAAAATAAAAGGAATCAAAACTATAATTACATATTTTCTTGACGATAGGTCCTGATAAGTCCAAAATGTTTATTATATTCTCTAGAGTTTTTAAAAATGTTCTCCAAGAGCGTTAAACTTTAAAATAAAAATAAGTATTAATCCATTTAGTAAAACTTATAGAAAATAATCTTTGGTTTTAGTATTTAGGATGATAATTATAAAATCATAATATTAAATAATCCCATGAAGTTTTTTTTTAAGTATTTTCTCTACCAATATTCTCTGCGTATCCGATGCATCAATCCATCTAATTTAACTTTAAAAATATTCGATCAACTTTTAAGTACTATTTGTATTTCCATGGATCCATCTTTTATTCAACTATGTGTTCACCTTTTTTATATATGTTTCCTTCTTGATACATTTAAACTTTCGTTTGGTATTTTTATATATCACTTTAAAAAATAAAAAAAATGTTACCTTCAGAAAGGATATAACATTTTACTCCTTTGAATATAATATATTATAAAATGATTCATGAAATATAATTGTCTTATTACTATTTAAAAAATAAATCTTGGATAAACTTATAAATAATATGCTTCAATACATTTTTCTTTTTTAGACTCCGTCTAATGTCCGAGCTGTGGTTTTTTTTTTTTATGTACCAAAACAGTTCTCCGGTGAAGTATTAATAAAGCTGTATCAATAAATATTTCAAACATTTTTACAGTATTACAATTTATATCCATTTTATTTTGTAGTTTATCCATTTTTTATTGTGAAGTTTAGGTTAGACTTTAGATAAAATACGACTGGTAAGTACTTTAAAAATTAGAAAATCATTTCCACGAAGTTTCTAAATTATTATATTTTAAAGCTCTCTTTTGTAAAAAAACTTTTAAAAATTATCAATTAGTTTTTTGCAAATAAAACGATAAGAAAGTACTAAAAAAAAAAATTGACTAAAATAAAAGATTTAAAAAATACTATCTTTTTGATAGTTATAATTTACCTTTCTCCGGTTTCAATACATTATTAATTTCCTCTGATAACTTAGTTCAGATCATATTTATAGTCTGTAAGAATACCTATTTCTGTTGGTTAATTTTTACTTTAGCTTGAGAACAAATTTACATATTTTTAATTTCAAGTAGAATTGAATTTCAAAATTAGAAATTATGACATAATAAGATTTTAAAAATATTATTTAAAATACCACTTTTAATTCAATTATAATTTTATTAAAATTATTTAAACATTTAAAATAACTTTTAAAATAACTTTAATAACCTATTCCATTTATCTATTTTTATTTAAACAAAATATTTAATTTTTATTATATCTGTATTCATCTTTATTACATTACATAAAACATTACATACGATAGTTAACTTAATGTTTAATACTATTTACTTTTATTATAGGCAATAATTCTATCCAATTCTATAATATAACTTTTAAAATATTTTAAACTTTGTTATTATTTTCAAACAAGCGTGTGTGTGAACGTATGTAATATACAAGTCACATGATCAATAACTTTGACAGACAATTTTCAATCTATTTCTCTGCCTAGATTTATAAAATTGATACACTTATTATATTATATAAAATAATTATAAAAAATTTGGAAGAACAATTTAGAAAATATAGAATTAAATACAATTCTCACCATCATAAAGTTTATTTTTAAAATATATTATTTTAATTTTGACTATCACATATGATTATAAATTTAATCACTGTATTTATTAACTTAATCAGTTTTAAACTATTAAAATCGAATTTATTAAATATACTTTTAATTTTTATAGCTGTGTTATTTAATATGGCCAGCTTTTACAACCATATGAAACAATATTTTATTCTTTATATAACTATTTTTAAATGATTTTATATACTACATATTCTGTTTAACTTCAAATTGTACTTTATAACATAATTGACAAACTATAATTAATGTATTAAAAGAACATATTCTGAAATTTAAAATTTTTAGTAATTAACTGTTATGAACTATTACCAACCTATAGAAATATAATATTATTTATTGGATTTATAAGTCTTTTTTTTGTTTTAATATATATATATATATATATATATATATATATATATATATATATATATATATATATATATATATATATATATATATATATATATATATATATATATATATATATATATATGAAATTAACCTATTTATTCAGTATACTGAAGTTGTGCAGAAATAGCACTCATCAGTTGGCCAGATCATAATATCTCATATGTATATATAAAAAGTGTTCAGCATATAATAAGATAGCAATTTACCATACTTCAATGAATATGCTTCAACCATCTCACCCCTCATACAATTCAACCATAAATTTTATTGAAAAACCAAAGATGTAATACTCAAAGTTCTTGGTGGATTTAATATTACAGTCACAACCATATAGACATTGGGTCAATCTAACTCTCATATTTTAGACCATTATACATCATTTTATATTCATAGTAGAGAAGTGATCTGGACTTATACTATAACATAACATATTTCCAAGACATTGTATAATTAACCTATTCATTCAGTATATTGAATGTTTTCTATAGTAAATAAAGGTATTTGAAGTTTATATCATTTAGTTTTCAGAATAATATTACATAATTATGATACACTGATACACTTTAAATTAATCAGCAATACATTTCATGTGGCTATATCAACAAATAATTATAATTCATAAATCAAAAGTTTCTGTTTCTGGTAAGGATTATTTATATTTAATAAATCACAACAATATGCTTTCCCAACACAGTGATATGTTTTCAGCCATGATTCCATTTTACAAAGAGAAACATTTCTCCTGCAGTTTAATAATTAGAGCTACACTGTTCTTTTTAATCCTCTAATCCTAGCGTTAAATGAATGAATGTGACACCTTCTTCTCAAGACATTTGCAAAAAAAATTCTACAATTGTTTTAAATAAAAATACACAATAGATTAGTAATTCAAAATACATAATAAATTGTAAACATTTTCATTTATTAATTAATATTACGAATCAGATTTGGACATACATTTTTGTAATCTACAAATCTAATGAAACTAAATTTTGTAAAAAAAAAAAACTATTATTTCAAGCTCTTTTCATTTAAATTAAATCCCCATTCATGTATTAAATTCATCTATTAAAATTTATTTTAAGGTGTTATATGTTTCATTTATATATTTATTTGTTTATTAACACTCGCAAAAGCGTATGCACAATTATCTTGAAAGGCTGATATTTGAATGTAATAAAATGTTTTTATAAATTTCAACCATCAACCATGGTCAAGCATGCATACATATTAAAAAAGTAGTGCAATTAAATGGTACTTTGGGATTAGCATTGTTGTGACATAATCATCCAACATAATTGTTCTAACAACTACAATCAATTTTCATCACTTGTGAAGTATCACTATAACTTTAGCAAACATTATTTTTAAAACATGAGTTTTTAAATTCAAGTTAATTTTAAAAATTATTATCAATTCAATATATATAAAAAAATATTTAAATTAAATAAACAGAATATCAAAAATTCTTTTTTTAATATTTTTTTTATCCAAAAAATATTTTATTTATATTAAATTCATAATATTTTTTTTTAAATTAATTTGAATTCAAATTTTTTAAATATAAATTTTGTATTCATAATATTTTTTTAAAAATTAGTTGAACTCAAAACTCATTTTTTAAATATAAAATTTCCTAATTCTTAAAAAAAATTAACAAACCTAAAGTGATAGAACAATTCATAAAATTACAATAATTATGGCCAGATTCATCACAGCAGTGTAAATCCCAAAATATCAATTAAATTGAAAAGAAATTTAAATAATTTATATAACACAGCATATGATTATTATATCAACTATGTATGCCAGATGACTACTTTTTTAGGCTTCTGTTTCCAGGACTACATCATCTTCTCCCTTTTAAGAAATGATGCAATAAACACAAATATTTTATTTCTCATTGTATCCTTTCCATGGTCTATTTTATGGTACAATTATCTTAACACATTCATATTTTCTTATAGATTAATTCTGTAACTCTACATTTATTTTTTTATCAACAAATGCGATGCCATTAAATTTTGCACTTGACTAGCCATCATCCACATTGCTTGGTCAAATACATAATGACTTTACAATAAGTCCATTTGAGGAATTTTTCAGATAGCAAAGCTAAGATACACCAATGTAAAGTAAAAGTTAGAGGATATATTCAACTCTCATCCTTATCCTGGATCCCCAAGGGTCACCTTATAATGAATATATATTTACTAATAATAAAAAGTAGACCAAGTCATTAAATTTGACTTTTATATAGAATCATTATATAATGACTATGTAACAATCTGTAATAAATTAATGAATCATTTCCTGTAAAAACACAAAGTATGACAGCTGTATGACTTACCAACATACATGTCAAGTAAACATACTTTTCCAATCTTGTTCAGGAATCAGCCTAAGAATATACATCGCTTATGACTCACATGAATCTTTCAATTGATTGCAAAATGTAGCATAGCTTTTATAGTGAGCATTATATTTCCACTTAGGCCAAATCAGTTTATACTTTGGAAAAAAACATTGTTCATCTTATTATCTCGAAATACTATAAAAATCATCATGGGAGGAAAAAATACTGCATGTAATATTATCAAAATCACTACTATCAAATGTCATTACCCTTTTCTAAAACAAACATTTATCATTTTCCATGTGTTTGGGTCATCACCTTTCTTAACTCAATTATCATTTGATTTTTATCTCTTTCCCAATATTTCTTAAATCATGATGGTGATCCTATTTTAGATGATCACAAAAATGTATCAATGCTCTTTTTTTATCTCAACACCAGAATCATAGCTTCACCCAACAATGGGTGACACATATTTATTTAAGAATTCATTACTTCTTTAATTCAAGTTTCAATTCCAATTTAGGCTTGACTGTATTTTTCATTTCATTTCCACTTGACAAACATCTTTTTTAAGGTCTGCATGAGATATTTTGATGTGCTTTCTACTTTCAGACACTAGCTTGGTCACAACTTTTCTCAGACTCCCCACTTGACTGGCAATGTGTAGTTGTATTTAATACATTTAGAAGTTTGGCTACTTGCTCTATGGTCTTTTTATTTGTACATACAAAGGCAGGTTATAATGTGCTATTCATAGAATCTGACTCTCAATCATACTGCAAGTATCTAGTATTCTTAATTTTGCTATCTACATTTTGGAACTGAGAGTAGCTTTCTCCTCTATGGAATTTTTTTTATTCATCACCTAGTATTATATAGCCTCTAATATCTGCTGCTCAGAACTCATCTACCAAGATGTTCTAGTTCTGAAACTTTTTTGGCTTATAGAAAATACCACCAAGCTAAACCATCGCTTTCTGTGATATGTGATAGCTAACATATTTTTCAGACATCAAATTTAGTTTAAAATATCTTTCTAATATATATATTCTACAGATGTTTCACATGTTTGAATTTGAACATACCAATCTTTAAAAACTGGTATATACCAGGTCAGATTTTTCAATAACTGTCATGTTTAAACTGTGTCCTTTCAGATTTTATTTGTATATTTTCTTTATATCCAGACTTATGGCTGTTTAATTATCTGTCTTTCAACTTCATATTTTTATTTCCAATATTATTCTTGTTGGTTCAGCTTTTATTTTACCAAGCCCATATGTAATATACGCATTTATTTTCTTTATTTCTTCTCTATTTATGTGCTGACTTTTGCATATCAGTTGTTCATTTATTTAATTTTGCAGTTACCTCTGCTACATTTTTATTCCCTATCACTTGGATAATTATTTTTTCTGTATTTTCATTATAACTCTTCTTGATTTTTTTTCATTTGACTTAATTTTTTATAACATTTCTCAGAGAGTCTTTCTATCATACTCTTACCCTCCTCCATTATTCCTTCATAAACTTCTCTAATTATTTGTTGACTTTCCTCAAACTTAACCTTATTTTTTGTTGTCATTTATGATCTTTTTATTCATTTTATTTATATTTTACAGTGTTTATTAAATCTTTCATCATTTCTCTTTCTCTCTCTCTCTCTCTCTCTCTCTCTCTCTCTCTATATATATATATATATATATATATATATATATATATATATATAGAGAGAGAGAGAGAGAGAGAGAGAGAGAGAGAGAGATGATGATGATGAAAGATTTAATAAACACTGTAAAATATAAATAAAATGAAGATTTGCATGGGTTAAATATATAAAATACATATTTTGTGGGTTCATCCATGTTAAAAACTTTTAATATTAATAAACTGACGTTTTGACTTGGTCACACAAGTCATCCACAGAGTTATAAAAGGTAGAAAGATGGTTGTAGAGGCGCTACAATCACTGATTTGAATAAAACGTTAAAATTCCACCAATAGCAAAAATGTTAAATTTAGGAATGTTTTTTAAAAAACTCTTTCCAAGTAGGAGGAAGTTTGCATGTATCATCTCTCTTATTGATACAATCTGGCCTTTTAAGTATCTCAATGGCTTCTCTAATTTTGCACTGGTAGAGATTATCACATCTGGATATGATCTGGTACTAGAAAAATTAATTTTATGACATGAATCTATAGTATGGAGTGAGAGTGCTGATGATGATGAGTGTTGTTTTTTAAATGCATTGTCATGCTCATCTCTCTTAACACTGATGTGATGATTACTCATACCTATGTAAGAAGCTTTACAATTTCTACATGAGATTTGATAGACACCATGAGATTCAAGAGGAAACAGTCAGCTTTACATATATATCTCTATCACCTAGGAGAAAAAAAAAATTACTGTAACGGTCAAATATGTGCATTTGGGCAACAAAATCTAGAACTCTGATAGAGCATCCTAAGGCCGACCAGGTTTACGGTGGTGGAAGCCACGGCTCTGGCTTAACCCTAGTTCCTCTACCATTGCTCATAGACTTACAACCTTACAAATGACACAGTTGAGGTTACAGCAGCATTTCTCTTATTCATGTGCTGACAGTAGCTCATCAGTAGTACACAAGACGGATAACAATGGGCAATTTGTATAGCATATCTATATAGGTATCATGTGGCATACTTATCATTATTAATTATATATAAAATTTCAATAAGTTATAAAACTAATTACTAAATATTAAATAAAAGTGAGTCGGTGAGCAAAACTAAGACAAGAAACTAAAATAAATTTAAACTAAATTTAATAAATTCAATGTAAGCAACGATTTAAAACAATAATAGAGTAAGTAATGGTTTGATTTCACACGCAGGTGATTCAGGGACATTAAAATTCGAAAGGGTTCACACGTAAGTGATTCATTATCAATAGCAAATTTTGGATGTACAGATTTAAGCAGTTTGGTTTACATATATATATAAGTTAGTTTACTTATAAGTGATTTTAATTCTCTAACACAATAAAATTTGGAGGTTTTGCATTTCCGCTCTCTATATATGTAACCTCATATCGCACGCAGGTGATAGTATGTAAGTTACAATTAATTATTTATTTGGCTATACATATATATCTCTATCACTCGCAGGTGACAAAATGATAATACAGTAAAATTTACATGAGCTTAATATGAATTTTAATTCAGAACGATTTGACTTTGCTCATGGTTATCTATGCCAGGTTTATGTTATAAAAGAACTTAGATTTGCTATATTAGCGGAAGTGATATATATACTTAAAAGGTCAGATTGTATCAATAAGCGAGATGATACATGCAAACTTCCTCCTATTTGGAAAGATTTTTTTAAAAAACATTCCTAAATTTAACATTTTTGCTATTGGTGGAATTTTAACGTTTTATTCAAATCAGTGATTGTAGCGCCTCTACAACCGTCTTTCTATCTTTTATAATTCTGTGTATTACTTGTGTGACCAAGTCGAAACGTCAGTATATTAATATTAAAAGTTTTTAACACGGATAAACCCGCAAAATATGTATTTTATATATATGCGCTCATTATACACCTTTTTAACACGGATAAACCCGCAAAATATGTATTTTATATATATGCGCTCATTATACACCTTTTGTATTAGTAACATGAAAGGGCTACCTTTAAATATAAATTAGTGTAACTTTCATAGAGTCACATATGAATCAGATAATAATGAAGATCGAAACTAAAAATGGATTATATTTCTTACTCACATTCACAAAATCAACACCAGTTATTTGAAATAGTTTTACAAAGCAGAATTAATTTGCTTTAAATAAAAAGACATGGATTTTCAGCATTTATTAAAGCATCAAATTTTTCATTTGTGGAAAAAAAAATGCTGAATGGACGAATTTCAAATTCTATAATTTTTCATTTGCTCAATGGTTAAACAATCTCCCTAATTTTACTTTTGTTATAACACAAACCTTATAATTCTAGAATGACCATTTGAAATAATAGCTGCAATATATTATGGCAGTAACAACTTGAATTATATACACTTATAACCATTTATTTACAATATACAATTAACTCGTAAACAGAAATATTTACAAATAATTATTTTACAATAAATTCATACAATGGCTAAGCATATCAAAATAACTAAATGAAAATAACTTAAAAATTAATATACAAAAATAAATTAAAATGCAATAAATGGATTACACTTACTTATTGAGGACTTTTCTATTTTTTTTTTTTTTTGTTTGTTTGTTAAAGTTTTAAAATGACAAATCTTACCATGGTATATGTATATATATATATAATATAAATATTTTAAATACATGCACTCTTCACACACCTGGAGCATAATTGTAAATATAGGAGATTTAAACTCAGATTTTCAAATACCTTCAACTATCCATACTATCTCATACCACTGACATGACCACATACATGTAGAAAAGATAAATAATTACCACTATACAATCTTTATGCTAAACTAGCACTCATCAGTTGGTCCAAATTATCATCCCGAATCATATATATATATATATATATATATATAATCAGAGCTCAGTTTATATTGGATAGCAAATCTTCATATTTTAATGGACAGGCTTCAATCCACTCCAACCTCCAGCTCTTCGGACATACATACCATTGAAAATCTGATAATGGAAAGCCTAAATCACATGCTGATGCCAATATTATTGTCAATCCCATGTTGAACTCATGTCATTCTGTCCCCTCATGTATAGGACCTTATTCTTTCAAATACATAGTAAAGGGATGGTCAGAATGCAGGCTTAATGTGTAAATATTTGAAATACAGACACTCATCACATATCTGGAGCTTAATTATAAAGATAGGGGATTGAACTCAGACTTTCAAGTACCCTTCAACCATCCATACTATCACATACCACTGATACACATAACCCACATACTTGTAGAAAAGATAAATAATAACCAATATATATATATATATATATATCATGCTGAACCACTATAGAAAATATATATCATAACCAATATATATATATATATATATATCATGCTGAACCACTATTCATCAGTTAATCAGAGGTCAGTTTATATTAAGATAGTAAATCTTCATACTTTAATGCACCGGCTTCAATCCACTCCAACCTCCAAATCTTCAGTCATCCATACCATTGAAAACCTGATGATGGAAAGTCCAACCTCATGCTGATACCAATATTATTGGCATGCCCAGGTTAATTTCAGGTCATTCTGAACCCTCATGTGTAGGACATTATATATTTAAATGCATAGAAGAGGGATGGGTAGGATGATGGTTAATGTGTAAATATTTGAAATACAGGCACAATTCGCATATCTGGGGACTAATTGTAAATTTACAGGATTTGGGCTTTCCATCAACAGATTTTCAATGGTATGGATGGTTGAAGAGTTGAAGGTTGGAGTGGATTGAAGTCTGTCCATTAAAGTATGAAGGTTTTCTATCTTAATCTAAAATTGAGCATATATATATATCTATATGTTAATGAATCGCCAGTCATCAAATGTTAAGATAACAGAATTGTGGAAAATCTGAATTGAACTATGGGTATTGTTAAGCGTTGTCTCGTTTTGATTATTCAACGTTATATAGTTGATAAAGACTACAAAGTGTATAGTCGAAAGTACTTCTAAAAGAATATAATTTATATAAATTGTACTGTATTTTGATATATATATATTGATTTGTATATTACATATATATATATATATATATATATATATATATATATATATATGTGTGTGTGTGTGTATGAGTGATGATAATCTGAACCAACTGATGACTGCTGGCTTAGTATGAAATACATATATTAGTGATTACTTATCTTTTCTAAATATATGTGGTTGTGTGTATCAGTGGTATGAGAAAGTATGGATAGTTGAAGGGTGTTTGAATGTCTGAGTTCAAATCTTCTATATTTACAATTAAGCTCCAGGTATGTGAAGAGTCCCTGTATTTCAAATATTTACACATTAATCCTGCATCCTGCTTATCCATCTTCTATGTAATTAAATGGATAAAGACCTATACATGAAGGGTCAGAATGGCTTGAAGTCAATATGGTAATGGCAATAATATTGTCATCAGCATGGCATTTGGGCTTGCCATCATCAGATTTTTAATAGTATGGATGGCTAAAGGGTTGGATGTTGGAGTGGATTGAAGCTTGACCATTAATGTTTGAAGATTTGCTATCTTAATATATACTGGGCACTGATTATATATATATATATATATATATATATATATATATATATATATATATATATATATATATATATGTGTGTGTGTGTGTGTGTGTGTGTATGTGTGTGTGTGTGTAATGATAACCTGGACCAATTGATGAGTGCTGGTTTAGCATGAAATATGTATATTGGTGATTATTTGTCTTTTCTACATGTATGTGATCATGTATATCAGAGGTTTGAGATAGTATGAATAGTTGAAGAGTACTTGAAAGTCTGAGTTCAAATCCCCTATATTTATGCATATTGTAATTCATCACTGATCAACATGGTTTAAAAAAAACCTTATGATATTTCTTCTAATTTCTTCAATTTAAATATTATGCTGTTAAAAATAATAGAGGTACACATTCTTCATAGTTATTGTAATTAATTCAGGGTTATGTCATTAAAATCAAGCTCAGGTAGTTTTCAAAAGATTATTATATAATTGTGGCAAACTGGTACACTTTAAATTAATCAGTGATGCATTTTCTGTGGATATATCAGTAAATAATAATTGTAATTCGTAAATGAAAAGTTTATGTTCTGGAAAGGATAATTTATATTTAATAAACCACAATATATTTTTTTCCAAAACAGAGTTATATTTTCCAACCACATTTATAGTTTACAAAGGAAAAAGGGTACTTATATATTAGACCTGCGGTATAAATTACACTTGGTAGGCTTTTTAGCATCTGTAACAATCTACCAATAACTTTCTAATCTTTTGTTATTGTCAAATAACATGTATACTGAAACGTCTGACAAATTTAAATGATAAGTTTGTTAAAACAGAGCATAATACACATGACATTTTTGCAAGATTGACAAAGTTATTGGCAGACTGGATTTGTACATGAAAAGGTGTATCAGCTCTAATACATAATAGGAAATGTATAAATTTTACACAAAAAATAATAAATATGCTATATTAAGATATGACATTATGCAATTCCTAAATGATATTCAAACTTTAAAAATACATATATTTAAGCCTGTCATAAAATTACAAAACAATTATCAGAGCAAAATTTACAAAAAATAATACTAACATATTGCTATATCTATATCTAAAATATTAGCCTGACTAAATATTATATCTAAAATATTACTAACATGAAATTACAAAGTCAACATTCTAAAACCAATAGACACTAAACCAAAATTTGAAAAAAAACCCTACATAATTGGAAAATTAAATTGCTTAAAATGAAAGCATACTTGCCATGTATATAAAACAGAAATTATCATGATGAAACAGCCATTTGTCTCTGAAAGAAAGTCTCTGGAGGACATTTATACTTTATTTTAAGTGCGTAAAATTTTGTTTCAAAATGGAGGCTTAATTTTTTTTTTCAAAATGAGACTTACAGAAAACATGTTTATGTAATATAATGCCTATACAGATCTTCATCAAGAAACATCAATAAGTAAATATATTTTGTTACAACTTAAAAAAAAAGAAATTTAAATTACTAGTTTTATTGAAAAGTAAAGAAATGAAAATTACTAATTTTTTATTTAATCAATGTTATGGACTGATTTTAAGCAGTCTCTGCCATGTAATATCTGCTAAATATGAATCTAGATGCCCATGCTTTTTTTTGCTGTTTTTTAATGTTTTGAGTTGAACATTAGTTTCTGGATTTACAAAATTATATTTATGGTTAACATGAAAATAGTCATAATTGGCATATCATAATTCATTATTTTTATATGTTTTGCAACAGTTTGAATAAAATGTTGATTCTTCTTTTACATTTTGTTTATATTTTCCTTAAGAGTCATGAATTTCACAATGAAATACTTGTTGGACTTCCTGAACAAGCCAGAAAACATTCACTGTTCTGGACAAAATTATCCAGCTTGGATTTTCTTTTTGTGTAAAGGCCCTTATCAATTTCAATGATTTTTTTAGGACCTTGAATTCCTAACATTTCAATCATACAAACTTCTTGCATATAGTTCTTTCAGGCTATTATGGTATTGTCTGCTAAACCATGTTATGCTTTTCCCCATTTTATCGATGTTAATTTGTGAACCCAACTGCAAATAAATCAGATCACTTTTGAAAGTGGAATTTTGGAACTATCTGACCATATTTCCTTATGAAGGTCTATTTTACTATTACATCCTTGAATATTACAACACCATTGCTTGTCCAAAATGTGGATATAAAGGGTCATAATATGTCCATTTGGACACACTTTTTCAGATGGCAAGATACATTTCTCTTGAATGTACTTGGCCACATTGATCTCTATCATGGTTAAGCTCCAAATGTTCATTATATTGTCCTATTTTTAAAAAGTGGTATTAATCATAAAATGGAAAAGTAAATCAAAATGAAAAATTCATGTATTGATTTATATAAAATCAAAAATAGTATAGTAGGGAATCCAAAAAATGCAATTGATAGCACTAAATAGTAAAAAAAAAAAAACACTTGGAAAATACAATTGAGAGCATTGAAGCAAAAAATCACATTAGAAGAATACTTACCTGATCAAAATATTGACAATAAATGACAAAAATTATAAAAATGTAAATTTGTCACTTAACACATTATTGGACAAGATTTCAGGAATTATTTTATGGGATTACAAGGTTATACATTTATCACTGATGTGAAAAAGCATACCAGGTCTTGTACATTGCAGGTCTATACCAAAAAGTACTGTTCTTTTCACTAACTAGAACATAAACTGACTTTTTTTAAATCATCTAGTCCAACATGAAAGATAAGAATATGACACATACTCCTGAAGTCTTTTGTAAGAATTTTCCTGCAATTTTCTTTTTTTATAATTAAAATACACAATCGAATAGTAATTAAAAATACATAAGGTGAAAACTTTTTCTTATCTTTTAACTTAATGGTGTTTTCAGATGAATTGCTTCATTTTTTTACTAATTTGGCCACTATTGAGAATTTCCACATTATATTGTAATATGCATAGTTTTCTATATACAATATAATATAAAACTTTAGTGCAAAAATAAAAAAGTGATAGATGATAAGAAAATCAAAAAAATCCTCAAAACAACATATGACAAGTATTCCTATTGTATTACGACAGGTTTTTGACATCACAATTTTTAAAACATTGTTTAAAGAAAATAGTTTGAATAACAAAATCATGTTTATTTGTGAATTTATTACAATTCTAGATATTTTTATACAATAATTTACACAACATTAGATATCAAAAATATAAATTAATTAATAATTTATTTTGAATGGAAATATTTTATGTTTAAAAATAGAATGTTTTATTAGTGGACAATGCAAATATGGCCTAAAACTATTAAGAAGCTTATTATTTATATAAACAATCTAATTACAATATTGAGTATAAAATATCATAATTTTGCAATAAATATTGAAAACTTTTTCATTTTTAAAGCATATTTCATTAAATATAAAAGAAATAAATAAATATTAATTCATATGTTTTAAAAAAAACTTACAAATCCTGAAGATTTTATTGATTTTGTAAAATGAAAATAATCTTTGTAGAAATGATAACATATAATCTTTTTTTGATTACAATCTCATTTTATTAATATTTGTGAAAAAAATGGGAACATTTAAATTTTATTTTAGTAGTAAATAACAATATCTAGTAAATAAACTTTATTATTTTCTTATAAGTAATAATGGTTTAATCTTAGATTTTACATTTAATGTGAGAACCAAGAAAAATAATGAAATGCGAAGGGTCAGATTTGGATATTTATTTTTTTGTTATCTTTAAAGATAAACCTATTATTATAAAGTGCTTATATTTGTTTAATATTAAAGAGTATGTAATCTTGTTAATAAGGTAAGTAAGTCTCACAATTATTAATATTAACTAAATATAGTTTAGAAATAATAAAAATATTAAATTGTACCTAGTTAAATTTATAATGTAACCCAATTTAGAGACTTGTCATGTCCTCTAAGGGACATCCTCTTATTGGCAGAGTACAATATATATTAAAAATGATACAAAGCAAAAATTAAAAGTAATTTATTATTAACTATTTTGTTCATCTCATGTTTGTAATCACATTAGTTTAAATAGGAATGTCTATATCATGTGAATAATAATTTCCAGTCTGTTATCTGTTAACATTATATGTGAACATAATTACTAAATCTATCTCATATCCAGGTTATAACCTGTGAGATTCATCTAAGTTAATGTGTGTTGTCATATTAATACCAAATGACCTGCACCAGGAATAAATTAAGTTTACAACTTTAACCCCATAGCAACATTCATTCATCACAAACAGTTACACATGCATGTGTATGTATGTATGTATGTATGTAAGTATGTATGCATGTATGTATGTATGTATGTATGTATGTATGTATGTATGTATGTATGTATGTATGTATGAATATATATATATATAACGAAACTTAAATATATTCCAAACAACGGTAAACAATTTATAATATAATATAAATAAAAACTCATAAAGAAATATTTTCGATTATATTCATAATTATTTTCAACTCAACTTTCAAAATGGATTCATCTATTACCAACCAGAAACACATGTCGATTTAAATATTCCACAATTCATTAATCCTAACATTTGCTGACTGTCTGTTTATTATCGTATTTTTATACCTACTAATAAAAACTGCCTCTTTAATTTTTTTTTTCATTATCTCTCTCTTGGCCTAAAATTTTTCTTTATGAGTTTTTATTTATATTATATTATAAATTGTTTATCGTTGTTTGGAATATATTTAAGTTTTCGTTATTGTATTATTAATATTAGCGGACATTTATTTTGTTTTATATATATATATTGTATGTATATGTCCTCATTTCACATGCATGTATATAATTTAATTAGAAAAAATTTTCTTTTATATATAGAGAGAGATTTATGTGTGTATTTATTGTTTATTATAGTTTATAAATAGTTAATAAATAAGCAGTTGTAAAGAGAGAAGGCAATAAGAAACAATATTTAATATAGGGATTTATTATATTTTCTTATTAAATAAGGTGTTAAATTATTTAACATTAATTTTTGTTAAAATAAAGCAGATCAGAAAGAAAGTGTAAAATAAGGTGATCAAGATTAGTAGATTAGGAGATAAAAAAAATGTACACATGCAAAAGAGTGTGAAAAAATGAGAACATCTGTATAAACACCAAAACACTTTTACACCTATTTCTAATGACTATAGATTGCCAGCTTTATTGTTTGTGTTATCTGTATCTAAGATTATTTTTAGAAAAGAGGTGCTTTGATGGAATAAAACGTGATTATTAATTTTCTTGTAAAATCGCGATAGAACATCAGCTTGTCAAACTCTGATTTTTGATCTTTATCTCAAGATAAGATTTCCAGGTGGTCCTTTTTTTTGATCAAAAATTCACAATATAAACAAATGAAACAATATTTAGGGCTAGCAGTTTTTCAATATTATTAGAGAGAAAAGATGTAGCGATCAGTTTTTTTTAGTGTTGTTGGGAAGAGATGTAATGATCTGTTTTTTTATTCATTATTATTAGACAGAGATGTAGTGATTGAGTTCATGAAAACTAAAGGAAATGGACAGTTTGCATATTTTTTTTCAAAAGAGAGTGAGTGTTTGATTTTTTTTTCTTTTCTCACTCTTTAAAAATTGAGGAAGGAGAAAAATGACTCTTGTTTTAAAGTCAATATAGATGAAGATGTGCATATATATAATTAATTACCAGCAGTATTAAGAAAAAAAAAGAAAAAATTGAATTTATTGGAAGAAGTTATTTACAGTTCTATAAAATGATATTAATATATTTTGCTGTGTATAATACAATGAATTTGCATTGCTAAAGCCACTTTTTCTGCTTCCTGGAATCTGACGGAATGGGTTAAATCACTGATTTACTATGGGCTCATATACCAGTCCATAGTAATTAAAAGAATGGACCAAATTTAAAAACAGCCAAAGATGTCATCTCATTATCATCTTTGACAAGAGCCAAGAAGAAAGGAAATATGAATAAAAGCCATATATAGCCAAGTTTGATGAAGCTATCAATCAAATTTTTGTTAAAGTTTATCTCATAGTCATCTAAAGTGTCTACAATGATGTTGTTTTTTAAAAAAAGTGGAAACAAATCAGTTAACAAATTCAGCATTATCAAAAGTATCAACAATAAATAACTTAAAAAATTGTGGAAATAAGCAAGTCAATTAATTCATGTTTATCTTAAAAGTATCTGCAAGAACTTTTCTTTTTTTTAAATGGAGCAAATCAACTTATTGAAGCTATATGTGAGACAAGCAGTCTGAAAATTCAAACTTGAGACATTTATAAGAAGTGAAAATAATCGAGTAACTATGAACTTTCATTAACAGATCTTTTATTCTTACTTATTAAAAGTAAACCTTAATTTATTGGTCAAAACATTTTTTTCTTTTGATACAGAAACATTAAAGGCTTGTTTATAAATAGTTATTCTCAATATCACATATCATAACACACACAGTTTAAATCTTTAAACTTAAATTTTTATTATTTTTTCTATTGTTTTATTATTGTTATATATTGTAGTATTGAAATGTTTTTTTATTGTTCATTTATTATGATAATGAGCAACCTATAAATATATGCATTTCTAATGTTTTTTTATTTATCTTGTTGCATATTAAAATTGATATAATGTATTTTATTTTATTTTGCTCAAGGTTGCAAGAATATTTTTTATATATGTGATTTATGTATTAGTCTCTATTATAAGGGAACACATTTTAAAAATATATGTTGACATATCACAGGGTGTGTGTGCATGTGTAACTGCTTATACAAACATGTCAAAAGAATAGGTTATGCATAATGAGTTTAAATATGGTAAATTATAAAGCAGGGATTAACATTTGAATGGAAGTGAAATAAAACACACAAGTTAAATATGAAATTTATTTTATGATATAATAAGTTAGGAAAGTCTTAAGTAAGCATTTAATGAAATATTTTTTTAATGTCATTTTAAGGCAGCTTATTTTAAAATATCCAAAATGACAAACTTGTATATAAAATTTTGTATTAATTCTATATTTAATTAATGTAATAACAAGTCATTTATCTAATTAGTAAATTTGATTTAAAAAATAAAGAGAAAGAATAATATTAATAAAATATAATTATATATCTTAATTGTTTTCCGAGTTGTTATTAAAAATATTATTGTATTTTTCTTGTCTTATTTCTATTGTTTTAAATGATCATCATCATCATCGCTTGCAGATATTAAGAATCATTAGCACTAGCAAATATTAAGCAAGCACTTGCAAAATGTTAAGTAAGCTAGAATGTTGATTTACATTTAAGTATTTAAGGATTATGCTTGATAATAACCAAGTTTTAATAATTATAGTTCAATAATAGAAAAGCTAAAATTATGTTGTGTCCATGAGTTTTGATCATCCTCATCAAAGATGGATATTTTATTATTGATTAAAACACTGTTTCAAATAATACTATACAGGAGTTAAGATCACCATCATCATTGATTTAATAAATTATAAGCATTAAATCTAATGTTTAACATAATTAATATATTTAGTAAATAGGGGTGTATAGAAAGTTGAATACCATGTGGAGAGAGGCACGATGATCAGTCATCATGACTGGTATTATGGAATCATAGTTTTAACTATAAAAGTATTTTAGTAAATAACCATAAACTTATATAAATGCTAGTGAATGTAATATTTAAATCCCAGTTTGACATAGGATGATTTTAAAAAAAGGTGCCTATGAGTTTATAAAGATAAATTTATTGTTGTGAGTTTATTATAAAGCTATGGCTGATATCATCACCATCATTATTACCATCATCTTTATATTGTAATAAATAATTAAGTTAAGTAACTAGTTTCATGGCCATCCATATCAGTAATGGTCTTCACGATGCTTGTCTGGAAGCCATTAACAAGATTATACTTGTCTGTTCATCAATATATGTAAATGAGCTATAATATCTATAATAGTCTTTGATCTATATAAATTTTGATGATATGGGGATCTTATGATTTTATTGACATGAGTAAAATATAAGAGTGTCATTTTTTTCCATTAGTCATCCAAGTCATGTATGATAAAAATGTACCGAATGAGTTTGAACTCAGTACACTCTAAACAGATATTTATCTAGATTTAAAACAATCTAGTGGCACTCGTGGGAAAACACATTTATTTAGCTAAACTGAATAAAGAGTGATTTAATCCCTTTTCAACTTCATAATATTAACTTTATGATTTTTTTTATGTTGTTATAAACAGCGCCAGTGTGTGTGTGACCATGAATGGTAGTATATGCATGGAAAAAGGAATGAGAAGGATTCTTGGTTAAAAGAACCTATTATTGGAGTTAAGCATAAGGCACTCCAGGGATCTCACAGTGGGTAATTTTATTTAGTTGCTATATTTAATATTATTTTATTTGATGACAATGGCCAACATGTTTTATTGTTCAAATGACTTCCCCAATATCTAAATATTTTAAATCTTTAATAATGATAGTTTTAATTTTCATTGTTGTTATTTATGTGTTGATTAATGAGGTAATTTATTTATTTCATTAATAGTGTGACAGAATTAATGTTTAGGATAGTTGCAAATGGGCTATAATGTTATATTTAATTAATTATAAATGGACACCCAGATAAAGCATGATATGCATATATTCTTATTTATATGTTAGTGTCATCCTTATTTAATTATAAATTGTATTTTAGCTAACACAGTGAATTCATTTCTCATTTAATTTACTCGGTTACAAATGATGAGCCGCTAGAGCATATCATATATCCTGTTTAGTTATTGAATTATAGCAACTATCATTTTATCACTCATCTATCTATTAAACGCTTACAAAATAGCAGCCTTTTTTATCATTACATTAATTTGTATGCTGTTACAAAGTTTTCTTGCTGTTTCAAATGACAGATTATAAACAAGCATATCGTAATAATCTTTATTTTTTATTCTATTATTTTTTTCTGTTACAAATGGTTATATATCTATTGTTCTAATTTTATTATCTGTTACAATATATATATATATATATATATATATATATATATGTGTGTGTGTGTGTGTAAAATAAATAAAATGTCCGTTAATTAAAAACAAAATTGTAATAATATATTAAATAATATAACATTTACAAATAATTACAAACAATCCTTAAATCTGCAGAAGTACTTTCATTTAATTTCTTAAACCTGCCTCAACTGCCATTAAATTCAAAAACAAAAGCGGAAACAAATGTCATCAATTCAAATTCCATAAATCTTGTATTTTAATGTTAACAGCTTGTAGATTTATTAAGTGCATTTTATTCCTGTTTATAAAAATTGCCTCCTTAATTTTTCTTTTACAATGGTTTCTCTCTTCATGAAGAATTTTCACATATTCAAAATCAAATTTAAATTTTTATTTACATGTTTTTTCGTGATCAAAGAAAAGTGAAGGAGATATTAAATCACCATTATTTTTATTATTTAGATCCTTATATAACAATTCATGCTCCTTCAATCTTTTTTTAATACTGCACCTAGATCACCTATATATAATAGCATACAATCACAAAAAATTTGATACATGATATTACTTTTATGCTTGACAGGTATGACATCCTTAGAATTATTGACAAATTTATTAATATTGTTTGGAATGTAGAATGAAACATTAAACACATTCTTGTATAAATCCTTAAAAAATTTCACTTGTGGATTTGAAATAAATGGAATAGATATCCATTGTTTAATATTAATCTTCATTTCTTTTAAATTATTATAACTTTTTTTAAATTGACATAAAGTATTGTTTATTTGTTCCATTTTATAACCAACATTAAGCAATTCCTTGGCAAATATTTCAATATTTTTCAGTTTAACACTTTGGTAACGACATAATTTTTCATTTCAAAACAAAAAAGATCTAAAACTTGCCATCTTATGCATCATTGGTACTTTTGACTTACAATTTATATATCCTCTTTTTTGCAATGGCTTAATTATTAGTTTATAATTTAATATACTGTTATCTCTTGTAATCATTAAATCTAAATATTTAATATTATTGTTCTGTTCCTTTTCAATAGTCCATTTCAAGCCATTCATCTTATTTAATTTCTCTACAAGTAAATTTATACTATTAGTATTTCCACAAACAAAAATATCTTCCACATATCTTTTGTAAATTTTAATATCTCCCAAATTTTTTTTTCATGATTGCATGCTATATATATATATATAGGTAAATCTAGGTGCAGTATTGAAAAAAGATTGAAGGAAAATGAATTGTTATATAAGCATGTAAAAAATAAAAATAATGGTGATTTAATATCTTCTTCAGTTTTCTTTGATCATGAAAAAACATGTAAATATAAATTTAAATTTGATTTTGAAAATGTGAAACTTCTTCATGAAGAGAGAAACCATTGTAAAAAAAAATTAAGGAGGCAATTTTTATAAACAGAAATAAAATGCATTTAATAAATTGACAAGCTGCTAATATTAAAATATGAGATTCATGGAATTTGAATTGATGACATTTGCTTCCACTTTTGATTTTGAATTTAATGGCAGTTGAGGCATGTTTAATAAATTAACGAAAGTACTTCTGCGGATTTAAGGATTGTTTGTAATAATTTGTAAGCATTATATATATATATATATATATATATATATATGCATTATATATATATATATATATATATATATATATATATGCAAAACTTTTAAAACCCACAAACCAATTTACATGTAACAACATTTATCAGATATGAATAATCATTAAAATAACTATCCAGACAATTTCTTTCATGTCATTATTTTATAGTACAATGCCACCATTGTTGGCATAACTGCAGGACCCTCTTTGTACTTTTTTAATATATTTAATAAATTCCTAAGCATATAAACTCCAACCTTACTACTTACTTCAATGAGAAAATTACAATTCAGTCTTATAAAATGTGTAGCATTTAAATATTCTTTATAGATTTACTTAATAACTTTCACTCTCATTAAACATTTTAGGTACTGTAGTATTAAAGCTGCAACATTGACAATAACTCTTGGAAGGATGATCAACGACTCTTGGAATGACGCTCAATGGTCAACATTCACAACAACTCTTGGAACAATGGTCAATGCTGGGAAGATAGGAGACTTCTTACATCCACAAAGACTCTTGGAATCATGACAGATGCCCACAATTGAAACAATAGCTGCAACGTTCACAATGATTCTTGGAATGACGAACAACTCATGCTCGATAATCATTCACAACAATTCTTGGAATGATCGGTGCTGGGGAAATAGGAGATGTCTTAAATCCACAATGACTCTTGGAATAATGATTGGCACATGCACAACTGTAAGAAAACATATATCAAAACATGAATTTGATGATGGAATGACTTGCAACGTTAAAGAAATTGGAGACTTGTCACATCCACAATGACTCTTGGAAAGTAATCTGTAACAAAAATGTGAAAAAGTAATCCATAACAAAAATGTGAAAATGTCAACAAGTGATGATGAAATGACCAATTATGCTCAAAATTGCATAATCTGAGAGAGGGATGTCAAAATGTGTTTTTACTTATCAGTATGATCTTTTGGGTTAATGTCACATCAGATTGTTCTGTTCTTTCTGAGAGATTTTTGGTTGAGGTTTCTGTGTGTATTTGCTTTTTATTGAGATTTTTGATTGAAATTTCTGTGTGTTTTTGCCTTTATTGAAATTTCTATGAGCTTTTTAAAATGATGAATCTATGAAAATTACCTACTTACTGAGATTGAAGCAGTCAAGTATTTTCAAGAACAAGGCATACTGCCATCAGAGAAAGTCTGTCCAAATGGACATAATATGACTTTACATTCATACATTGGACAAACAATCATGTTGCTATGTCCAAGTATGTGCCAAAACAATTGGTATATGGAAGCAAACATGCCTGGAAGGCTCTCAAATTCCTATTCTAACTGCATTATAGTTTATTTATAGCTGGTCATGGAAATTAACATCGATCGGATGGAAAGAACATTAGCTTGATTTGGCAAGCAAAACTTTCATTGATTGGAACAGTTGTTATATGAGAGAAATTTGCACAATAGCTATGTTAAATCATCTTCACCACAAAATTGGAATAACAAACAAAATAGTGGAAATAGATGAAAGCTTATTTTCTAGAAGGAAAAATCATACAGGCCGAATACTCTCTGATCAATGGATGTTTGGTGGATTATGTTAGGAAACAGATGAATGTTTCATTATCAAAATCGAAGATTGGACAGCTAAAACTCTAATGGAAGCCATTTGAAGCAATGTTGAAGAGGGCTCAACAATATATTCTGACTGTTGGAATGCTTATAAAACAGAAGAATTATGTGAAGAAAGTTATGATCACTTCCATGTAAATCACACCTATAATTTCATTGATTCAGACACTGGAGTGCACACCCACAGTATTGAGAGTTGGTGAGTTTTTAGCCAAATGGAGGAACAAGCATCAATGAGACATGGAAACACAACACCTTCATTCATACCTTGCGGAGTTTATGTGGTGGAGAATTCACTAAAATGAGGACATTTTTGTGGCAATATTAAATGATAATAGGCAAATATTTCCACCAGAATAATTTTATAGTAGACTATGCATTATATTTGTTTTAATTTTTCAAACAAAGAAAAAATTAATAAATTATTATGTGAAATATCAAAATCCCAGCATTCTTTTCAATCATGTGCCAAAAATGTTAGCAGGTGTACATTTTGGGCCTATGTAGAAAATGTTCAAATAACCATATTTCCTCATAGTAAGTATCACAAAAATGGAGTTATTCATTTTGTATAAAAATTAGTTAATAATTAAGGTCATTTGACATTGTTTTGTAGGTTTTTCAATTACAAATTAAAAATGGCAATGGTGTTACATTTGCTTTTTGAAAATCAAAATGTATTGTTTTTAAAATTTTCAGTACTACTTTAAAATGTCCATAATATTTAGGCATTTCATGTACATTTAGTGCACTATTTGTCTGAATTTGGTAAATTTACTTAAAAAATAAGGTTATTTTATGGTTTCTCCTACATTTTTTAATTATAATTTTTTACCAATAATGGCGTTTTTTTTTTGGGGGGGGGTGGATTTTAGATTTACTCGTATTGCTTTTTTTTTTTTACATTTTGTACAGTATACACTACATTTTTTGCTTAAAATCTTGCAATATTTCTTTGAATTCCACTGCAATTTTACTACAATGTTACCTTGATTTCGCAATAATCATGTACTGAATATATTCTACATTTTCCATTAAATCTATTACAACATTAAAATCATGGGTAATGGTGTCACCTTTGTTGTTGTTTTTTTGGAAATGGGTCATTTAAAAATCTTTTAAGATTTACCCATTTTTTTTTTTTTTTTAATTTTGTTTTCTTTATTTCTTTAAATTTTGTCCAATATTTGTTTGAATTTCACTACAATATTGTCTTGATTTCTTAATACCCATGTATTGAATATATTCTACATTTTCAATTAAAAATATTTGCAATATTAAAATCGTCGTTAGTGGCATCATTTTGCCGTTTTGTTTTTTTTTGTAAATGTGTCATTTTAAAAAAAAACATTACATTTACCCGTGTTTTTTTTTTTTTAAAATTTCGTATTTATTTTTATTTAAATTTGGTCCAATATTTGTTTGCACTTCACTACAATATTACCCTGATTTCTTAATAACCAAGTACTGAATATATTCTATATTTATGGTTAAAAATATTTGCAATATTAAAATCATGCTTAATGGCATCACTTTTGCTGTTTCTTTTTTCTTTTTTTTTTTTGTAAATGCGTCATTTTTAAAAAAAAATAGATTTACCTGTATTTCTTTTTTTTTTTAAATGTCGTATTTATTTTTGTTTAAATTTGGTCCAATATAAGTTTGCATTTCACTACAATATTACCTTGATTTCTTAATAATCACTGAATATATTCTACTTTTTATTTATTGTTAAAAATCCATCATAATATTGAAAGATCTAAAAACATCTATGGTGCTACATTTGCTGTATTTTTCTGGAAATTTTTAGATTTACTCATTTTTTTTTTTTTAAATTGTACAATATTACCATGATTTCTCAATAATCATCTACTGAATATATACTACATTTTTTAAAAAAATCTTGCAATATTCCTTTGAATTCCATTGTATTATATGTTGCTATTTTTTAGAATTGAGCTGTGACACATTCTTTGTTCACATCATTTTGGTGACATCACAAAGTCATCAGCAGTTTCATACAAATGTCAACAGTGTCAACATGTATTAGAGCTGTGACATTGATAATGACTCTTGGCACTAAGATCAATGCTCGATGTTCAGGACTTTTGGAATGACGATTGATGCTGGGAAGATAGGAGATTTATCTCCCCAGCATCGATCATCATTCCAAGAGTCGTTGTAAACATTGAGTGTTGATCATCATTCCATGAGTCATTGTCAACTTTGCAGCTCTAATACCAAAGTACTTACAACTACATGTGATCCGCAATCTGCTTTTTATAATGAACTAGTACTCATCAGTTGATCTAGGTCACCAATCACATATATCTTCTTCACATGAGCAGTATTTACTAATAGTAAATTGTTACATTTAAAGATTATTGTAAAATAATATATGAACAAGGAAACATTTACAAATAAATTAGCATCTTAAACAGTGATTAATATTAATTGATAATCAACTATATAATAAACCAAATAATTTAGTTCTAAACAGGTAATAATATAATACCAATTTCTATCACTAAAATGTTTAAAAAACATCAGTTCACTCCATATATAACAAATTCATGATTTTTGATGTTACACAAAGCTGTCTAATCAAATTGTTTCTTCAAAATGATTATTTCATTATAACACCATTCCTATTACTTATTTCAACATATCTTTTTATTATTATGTTTTAAAGAACAACATCCTATCTTCATAAATACCAAACTTAAGACCAATAATATATTAAGATACAATAATCATCACAAATATTCTTAAATATTAAGTAAATGTTATGTAAATTTGTTCAAGGCAGATTTGAAACACAAATTATTGCTCTAAGTATTACTAATGTTAAATAATAATCAATGATATAATATAAAATGCATTAATACTAAAGTGATAATAATATATAAGGAAATTACTTCTTAAGTATTAAGCAGGATGTTGTAATCTCTTAAACAATGAATGTGAAGAAACTTTTAGCCAATCATGCTCGCATAATATCGATATCTGACAATTTTTTTATATGACGTCACTTGAAACAGTTTGGGTAGTCAAATTTTACAATGCATTTATTTGTAGACAATATTTACTAAAGATTCTACATATTCAAACATATATGATCACATAATTTATATATTTTAATACATATATAGATATAATTCAAATATTTTATTATATCAATATATGTACTAAAATGTTTTAACTATGTGATCATATATATATTTGGATATTGGTAGCCAGACAAAATCATTAGAAAATAGTGTCAAGAAATAAATGCATTATAAAAAATGACTATAGAAAGTGTATTAAATGATGTTATATAGATATATACAATCACTGCATAACATTAAACCTTTAATATACATTATCTTTGCAAATGTAATTCAAAAAAATAAATAATAAGTAGATAAAAGAATGCTAGGCATACATGCTAATTGAAAGTTAAATGAAACAAATATTTTATATAAATAATTATGGAGTGAAGAGAAATTTTATTTCTTCCATTAGAGTTTATGTGTGAATTTATTGTTGTGTCTGATTTAAATTTAGAAAGAAAAAAAAAGTATTCTTAATAGTTTACAAGGGAAAACCCAAAAATAACTGAAGTTTATGATAAAAATATGTATATTTATTTAAAGGTGTTACAAATTTAAAGTAAAGTTCATTTAATTCAATGCACTTGTCTAAATGTATTTTTCACTTTTCAAGGTAGTTCATAAACTCTTGCAAAATGATTCCTGTATTGTTCTACTTCATCACCACTTCTAAGTCTGCAAAAAAGATTTTTTTTTTTCACTCAAGAGAATAAAAAGAAGTCACCCAGAATAAGATAGAGTGAATACACCTGATGGTTAAGCTGGTTCATGTTATATTTAGTTAAAATTGTTTTTCACTCAAGGTTTTTGCACTATGTATTGTTGTTATTAAAGTTTGCATTCTTCAATATGTCATAATGGGATGTTTTGGTTTTGCCACATCTGACAAACTTTTCAAACTTTGTAGATTTTAAATGTCTCATCCTTACAACAAATTCTGAGTGAACAGTGCCATTTGCAATCAAAAAAAGTAAACCAGGTTTTATTGGCACTGGGCTTTGCTTACCATGCTTTCTTTGGATTGTGTGGAATTTAACTCTTTGATTAATCCACTTGTAAAATTTTATCATCTCAAGACCAGCTTGTTTTCTAACTACTTCAAGCATTACAGCTGTTTTTCCAGTCATTTTCCATAACAAAAATGTATTTTCTCATTGTTACAATTTTTCAGCTATTACAAAAATTGATAAATGAGCAAGATACATTTAACAAGAACATTTACTACATGGAATCATGACTTTACTAAATAATAGTTGGCAGATTGATGCAGGAAGATCGCCTTAAGGGCAATCTACCAGCAGAAGCATGTACTGCAATAAACTCACTTTCCAGAAAACAATTCAAGTTACTTTTGGGTATGCCTCTGAAGCATTAGTGCATTTGTTTTATTATATATGATTATTATTTAATATTAATTAATGCTTAAGTTGATAATTTGCTGTTGTTTACAACTATGTATTAATATAGTTTATTATAATGTTTAAATTAATAATTTTTAAAAAGTATATTTTTAAATTCTTATTGGTATTATCTTTAGAATTTATAGCAATAGAAGTTTGATTATTATATTGAAATAGTACCAATGTGTTATTTATACAATTAAAGAATAGTATTGTAACCCATGAAGTGATTATTCTACAAGAGCTGATTGGTTCATTAATTTAGTGTGATGTTAAAGTTAAGCTTTTTAAATTCTGAATTTAATGGTTGGACTAAATTAAATTTTGTAAGGGAATAATTTGTTTATATATTATTATCAATTATTTATATGCATATATAATCAATAAAGCAAATCATATGTAGCATGATATTGCTTTTATGAACTTGTATTTATAAATATGTAACACAGGGAATGTACCAATAGCTGAAACAAGTTACTAATTAATAAGGGTATTAAGAAAAAAAATATTTAAAATCTCTATCTGGAACATTTCTATCCTTAGAACAATTGGTTTTGAGCTTTTGGCTAACCTCAGTAAGAAGCTAGAATATTCAGACACTGTATCTCAATTTCAATGCCCATCCTAATTATCAAATTAAATATTGATGAAAATAGTAATTTCTTTTAATTCCATCTACATGTAATTTACCTTTGAAAATAATATGGATCATTTAGTTGATTGGATTTGGAGAATATTATTTGGAGGTTATTATATATAATAGTTGCATCATTATTTTAGACAAATTGGCTTAATACATATACATATTGAAAGGCTAATAAGATTTTCTATTGACTGTTTTAATTAGAGCTCAACTAAGATGTAACCATCCAAGGAAACAATTATAAACTGAATCTCTCTCTATATATATACAATATGTGATTAGTTTTTTTCACACTTGGAATAAATAATAATATTTTTAAAATTGTCTTCTTTTTGTTTAATTGTCAGTAGAATGAAAGTAGGTGGTACAGGAAGTTGATAATGGGGTGGCATCTTTATAATTCTAGTACATAGTTTTATATGTATAATTTCTAGTTGAACTTTTTTAATAGTTAAGTGAAACTAAAGCTAAATGACCTTAATTTGCTGACGTAATGACATTTTTAAAAAATTAGATAAAATCTTTATATAAAAATAGCTAATTCATCATTTTTTATAATCAAATATAAAATTAGCAGTTAATAAGTAAAAATAATTAGACCAGAGTAATAATGACGTCATGTTTTTTGAATGTAATTGATTCTGATTTCTTTTTATCATGCTTTTATAATGCATTATTAATAGACTGAATTTGATAAATGTTTGTAATCAGTTAATTAAAATGAGATTGATTAAAAAAGTTCTTGTTCTTAAAAATAATTAATTTGTTAATTACTGAATAGTTATTTCCAATATACCAAGAAGCTTATTAAAAATGTATAAGTAACATTAAAAACATTTGTATGTGTTTGTATATAAAAATTAAATACATTTTCACATATTTATAAGTATTTATAAATTTATATATTATAAAAATTAATGAAAAATTTATCTGTCTTTTTTATAAATAAATTTCAGCTAAGATTTACTAAAGTAAGGTACTAATTAGAAACAGATAGTGTAAGTTGAAATTGCATCATCTAACAAATTTTTTTTTCGAAATAATTTAATTCAAAAAATATACTTTTACATTATTATCCAAATTTATTTGAGAATTGTAAATGAGACAATAGTATTTTATATAATTTTACAAATAATATTAATATTTTGACAGTTAAATAAAAATGATTCTTTTATGCAGAATTGATATTAAATAGATGTACAAATTTAATAGCATGTATTTGTATATATATAATGTTCAAACCTTATATAGCATGTATTTGTATATATATAATGTTCAAACCTGAGATGACAGTGAAGTCACAATGGTAGCAGTGTGCATAATAAATTGATAATCTTTTATGAAGTGCTTTATAAATTATATACTTTTAATAATATTAAAAATTATTCAATAAATATTTTAAAGGATCTTTGGTCTATTTTTATTATATATATATATATATATCGTACAATTTTTGTGGTAGCTTGGAGACAGTCCCAGACACTTTTTTTACTGTAACACATTTATTACAATCAGTGGTGTAACTAAAAAAGTTGGTCCTGAAGACAGAAATTTAAAAAGAGCCCCATTTTAAAATTTTGAATTTTGATTGCTTTATGTATTCATAATTTTTTAATTATTTAATTTTATATTATAAATATCATATAAGGCAATTTAATAAAAGCATTAATTTAAAAAATCGTTCTTCTTAAGCTTTGTATTTGTAAAATCACTAATTAGTTTTTTTAAGGCCAATTTAGATGCTTCCTTCTGCACAATAGCTACCATTATAAATATAGATTTGAACTCAGACTTTCAAGCACCTTTCAACTATTCACACTATCTCATATCACTTGAATGCATGATCACATACATGTAGAAACTATCAAAATCACCAATATACATATTTTGTGCTGAACCAGCACTCATCAGTTGGTCCAGATTATCATAACACACACACACACACACACACATATATATATATATACACACACACACATATATATATATATATAAATAATCAGTGTTCAGTTTATAATAATATAGCAAATCTTTATAATTTAATGGACAGGCTTCAATCTACTCAAACCTCCAACTCTTCAACCATCCATACCATTGAAAATCTGATGTTGAAAAGATTGCAATATCTTTAAGCCTGGGTTTCCCAATTGTATTTCTTTTATAATCTTTAATTATTTATAATTAATTAAAATACCTTTCAATGCTTGCATTTGTTAGTTGAAGGTTAAAAAATAACAAGAAAACTATATATTTCATTAATTTCAGTTTCCAAATAAGTGCATTTAGTGTTTAAGAAGTCTGGGAAATTCTTAATCATTATTTTTTTCTGTAAGATGTATTTTAATAAAGAAATCATTTAAATTAATTGTCTAGCAAGCCATTCCAAAAAAAAAGTTCTGGTACTCCTTTTTATGATTTGAGCAATTGTCTAACACATCAACATTTGTCATATTGATAGTTTTTTTAGATTCTAAAAAAAACTAAAATAGTGCCTTAGAGTTTGCATTCCTACAAAACAATGTTTAATGTGCACCGGTATTTTACCCTATAAAAGACATTAACTTAAAATAATTGTCCCTCATTATTAAGTCTTTAATCAACCCTCAATTAACCCATGTTTGTTTGAATTTTTTTGATTTTTGATTTGCAAATCAGTATCTTTCCCCATTTTTCTGTTAGTTCTTTAATTCCTAATTTTATTTTTTTCATATGAATTTTTGAAATTATATAACTTTGTATATACACAGTCTAGTATGGATGTAGTTTTGTCTATGATAAGATCACATTTTGTAATGTTTTTAAAGCATAATTAACTTCAGTCATTATTTATATAAAAATATACAAACAAACAGGAAGTTAAATGTTGACATTGTCTTTTTTATATGAAGTGCTTCTTTTCTTTCTTTTTTTGTGGATAACAATTGTTTTTAATCAAAATCTTTATGATGTCATTAAACTTAATTTTATAGACAATAATATTTGTAATCTTACCTGCCCAGTATGCTGGGTTAAGTTTCAGACTCAAGGAGTTAAATTTGGAAAGAAAGTGTCTTCTTTTTATGCTATTGCCAAAAAGATTTATATTTTTTGAATAGTTGAAAAAATGATAATACTTCAAGTAGTACAATGTACATATTCTGCATAGAAGTGAATATTTTTAATCATTGTTTGTACTCCACTATAAACATTACTCATAATTTCACTAGAACCATTATAACACTGATCATAGCATGTTTCAATTGGAATATTCATATTATTGAATAATTTTTTGACTTAATTAGTCATTTCTTCTGATGAATGACTTTTTAGTTTGTAAAATCCAAAAATGTCTCCAGAATTTCAATATTGGTTCATTGCTGATTTTTATCCTGAATTATATGTGTATATTATATTATTATGCTCAGCTGATCTTTTTTGCTGAGGACTTATGTAGTATCCAACATCAAGTCATAGAATGGTGATGAGTTTATCTTTTTGATTAATTGATTCATTAACTTTTTCCTAGACATTTTATTAGTTCATTCTGTATTTTTGGACTCAAATATTTTGTTGAACCAGCTGACATATCTAATACTTACCTTAAAATATTATTGTAATTATCAAGAAATTCTTCTTGTGATAAAATGTTTCCATTATAGTCATTTAGTAGGCCTTCTCAATATTCACAAAATGCTAAAGAATTATTAGCTAACATTAATGTTATATGAAATAAATATTCTAGAACAATTTTCCAAAAAGACGCATTGTATCAAATAGTTATTCAGTGTTTTTATTAATGGTTACATTTTTCTTCCACTTTAAATACATGGCACATGCTTCAGTATGATGTTGAGAAACATTATTTTTTTATACTAATAAATATATTTTTTCATTCTCTTATTCCAGCATACCATGGGTCATTATTTTTTTTAAAAAGCCAATATGGTTTACAATATGTGGGATCTAAAATACTTCAATAGCATAGCCATAAACATGAGACTGAACCATATTTGGAAAGTGAATAATAAATAGTCTGGTTAGAACTTTTATTTTGTTCATTCCATTTTTGGAAATGGCCCTTTGGATCTACGTGACTGGAGACTTATTATAAATCATTTTGTTTTATCAGAGAAATGTTTGTTAACATATTTTCCTAAATCACATACATCAGCATTTTTAAAATGCAGTATTTCATGAATGTTCTCAATTGCTTGTTGACTGGAGTCTGTGTCATTTACACTGTTGTCAACAATATTTTGGTTATTGGGTTGTTCTAAAAGTGCATATACAATTGTTCTGTTGGTGTCTTCATATTGCATAGTTTCACAGTTTTCTTGAGCAGTTCGCATTGGTTATTTCTGGTTTTTTATTACAAAATTATCATGTTTTGCCATTTTATATAATGTTTGTTCTTTCTCTTTGAGCACTACTTGACACTTTTTTTAAACCTTCCATATTCTAATAATTGTCAACACTAAATTTTATAATAGCTAATAATCCTTTTTCAATTTATTAATTTTTAAATATTGTATCTTAAAATTAAATTAATAGTTCTTAACACAATATGATTTTTTTAGGTAATTTTCTTTATCCATTGCTGACTTATTTAAGCAAGTTCAAAAAAAAAAAAAAAATTAATGGTAATATTGAAAAAGAGATCTAACAGTTGACTTTGAACATGAGCAATTGCAACAAAAAAACATTAAAAATAAACATCCAATGATTTTATGAACATACTGCAATTTTTTTATATCCTCTTTTTAAATGAAAAATGATCCAAGAATTGAAATGCTATTTTTAGGTGCTTACTTATGTTTGGTCATAAATATTCCTTCAAATTGTTATCAATATTTTTTTTGTTAAGAAATAGCATGACAAGTCCATCATGCTACTAATTCATGGCATATAGAAGAATATTTGCCATTTGGAAAAATGTTTAGAAAATATAGCATGGTAATACTGTAACTTAGGGGTGGGCAATTGTTTTGGCTCGGGGGCCGCATCTTTTTTTCATGACACAATAAACACACTGCTTTATTCCCTGTATTATCAAAGAAATATTTGTTTGTCCATTCTTCATTAAACACATGACCTTCATTACCAATTTTACATTTTTTTGGAGCATTCATGGTATCACAAAAGTTGGAAATATATAGATTTGCTAATGCAAAGACAAAATTAAAATTAATCAGATCAATTGGAAAAGCATTGCACATCGTATCTACACTGCACATGTATATTGATGTGGCCATTTTAGTGGAAAATATGAGATGAATATTCAGTCATGCAACAGAAAGGAAATCTCAGTCCAAGGTGGATTTTTCTGATTGTCTTGGAAAGCCGCATAAAAACTCT
This sequence comes from Epiperipatus broadwayi, assembly GCA_028023455.1. Classification (NCBI taxonomy): domain Eukaryota; kingdom Metazoa; phylum Onychophora; class Udeonychophora; order Euonychophora; family Peripatidae; genus Epiperipatus; species Epiperipatus broadwayi. The sequence goes on along the minus strand of JAQFVV010000984.1, from coordinate 30,949 downwards.
TAGCGGGCTGCATGTGGCCCTCGGGCCACTATTTGCCCACCCCTGCTGTAACTGATGTGAATTTTAAGAAGAGTCAAATAAATTACTTTTTAAACAATGAGTGATAGATAGTCTTATATAAGTTGTTAAGGATATTTTGGATTTTTCAAAATAATTTTATATTTTTTTTATAATATATAACAATGTCAATAGTTAATAATTGTTTTCATGTGAATATATATTTATTTGCCTTGCAATAGATTGTTATATTTATGGATCTATGGACTGATGGACTTACAACCATTGCTTTCATTTGTGACTCAGTAGTTATGCCACTAATTACAATTACTACCATTTGCAATAATAATATTTGTTAATGAAGTTTATTCATCTAACCATATAGAATCATGAAAATCGATAAATAGTTAGACACTTGTGTCAATGCATGAAGAAAAATAACAACAGTACCATATATATATATATATATATATATATATATATAACATAAATACAAGTGTATCACAAATAGAATGCCCGGAACTATATATATATATATATATATATATGAATATTATATGCAATTATTGCATTAGAAATGCATAATTCTTCTCAAGAGAATAAAAATTAATAACAATAAAACTTTTTGGGGAAAATGTCTATTTAAATATGCTATAATTTTTAAATAGCATTTCAGAAACAAATTTCATTAAACTAATTATTATTTAAAAATGAGTAATATTTGTGATTATTCAACTTTGTTACATATTTTTGTGTTTAGTCGTAACTTGGATATATTATACATTTCAGAGTGTATGTTTAATAATTAATAAAACTAATTACTTTGTCGTAAGAGAAATACATTTAAACTAAATTCCTAAAAGTTGACAATATAGTTTTATACTTTATCGTAAAAAGGGATTTTTTTTTTGCGATATTGTGTTGTTAACTCATGAATTATTATTGCATTTAAATAATACGTAAATATAAAATCTATGGAAACAGTTACATATTACGATATATATTTTTCCAGTAAGTAAGCAAAACCATATGTTCAGCTACTTATAATTTAATGTTAATTTTTGGGAGTTATGATCTTAAAGATGAATAATAATCATAGAACAATTTTATTTTTAATTTTTATTTATTTAAATAAATATCTTTTTTGAATTTATTTTTTAAGGAAAAAAATAATGAAGAAAAGTAAATATTTTAATTATAACTAGTAGATATATTTTTTATGCATATAAAATATTGTAGATGTCAAATGAAATACTAGCTGACTGATGTATTCCAGGTACAAATGTAATTAAATTTAAAAAATGGCTACATCAATTTTTGCTAGACTAATAAATATTGTAAGTAAATAAAAGAATCAATTCCTTTTAACGTCATTTTATGATTTATATATTTCGAGCGAAAATAGATCAAATTACTGTTATTATCTCTGAGGTAAAGAACAGATATTTCAATTTCCTTAGGACATATTTTTATGACAGAAATATTACAAATTTTAGGTGAATTTTTAAACATAAACCTTATAAATAATAATGGTTTTATTATATATATTATACAGTATTATATAAGTTTGAACTTGTATGCGAGACAAATACTTTCAATAAATGTTCATATTATATAGTGTAAAATTAAATACTAAGTCATATAGATTAAATAGCTCACAGCAAGGAAAGAGAAAATTTATCATATTTTTACAAAGGAATAATTAGAAATAGTTTTCTTCAGGTCTGTTAAGTCACATCTTCTTAATAATTTTATTTTTCTTGTTATTTATTTTATCCAATATATGTTTGCTAATTATTAATTTGTGAAGCATAACTGAATAACTATTATAAGATTAAGCTTTTTAAAAAGCCTCAATTATATATATATACACAATCAATTCATAGACGATTTAATTGTCAATCGTATAGTATTAAAAAAACGGATAGAAGGCATAAAATATTATCTAACAGTGTCAATAGGGCAACTCTCTTTAATTGTCACATAAACAACAATATCAAAAGTCTTGCAGAATAATTTGTCTGTCAATCAGACAAATTGTGTCTCAATTTAACTGGAATATAAATAATGTATACATGAGACAAGATAAGACACATCAAACTGTGTAAATATAGAATTTACTTCTTGTAGATATAAAGAATGCATCATTGAAATTGACAAATTTAATAATATTAACACAGAATAATTTTGTAAATGTTCACTGATTCCACAGTACATAATACTAGAAAATATCAGATAAAATATATCTAAATATTACACATTATAAAGTTGTTGAAGATGTTCAAAGATAATGAAATGACTACATAGTAATTCTACATTGAGAATATTAAAAATGGATTAATGTTAATAAGGCTTTGCTTATATCTACAAATAATTAAAATATCATTTGTATTCTTTTTTTTTTTCTAGATTTGAATGCAAACAAGGATTTACACAGAATAATACTGTTATTTTTTATTTTCTAATTGTTGATGGCCACAATAATTAAAAATATATATTTTAGCTTCAGATCAATTCGTAGGAGGTATTATGTTTTCTTTTAAAAAAAAGATCAGTAAACAAATGATATGTCTTTTTAAACAAATTCCAGACAAATATTTCACATATTCAGCAATTGATTGTAATTAGGTAATTAATGAATTTACAGACTAATTTTATATGTGTTGAAAAATTATTAATATCTATATCTTTTTAATTGAATAATATTTATATGATAGTTTTAAGTGAATGAAATAGCTTTTACACACAAATTAATAAAATAAATATTTACCACATAAACCCAAACCTATTTCCTACCAAACATTTTTTTTTCTCTTTGTTGTTAAATTATTACTTCAATTTATAAATCCATTATAGTTATTTTAATATATAGGGTATATGAGCACAGACTTTCAGATAAACCATCACTCTACACTCTATCTAATAACACTGATACACTCAAGCACATATATGCTGAAAAGATAAACAAACACCAATATACTTATTTCATGCTAAACCAGCAATCATCAGTTGTCCAGATTATCATCTCCCACACATGTATACTATAAGTGTTCAGATGTATATTAAGATAGACAATCTTCATACTTTAATGGACAGGCTCCAATCTACTACACACTCCAACTCTTCAACCATCCATCCAATTGAAAATCTGATGATGGAATGCTCAAAGGCCACCCTGAGGCCGGGATTCTTGTCACACCCATGTTGACCTAAGGTCAATCTGAACCCCACATGTACACAACATAATCCATTTAATACATATGCAAGGATGGGCAGACATTGAGTGTGTAGTAGATTGGAGCCTGTCCATTAAAGTATGAAGATTGTCTATCTTAATATACATCTGAGCACTTATAGTATATATGTGTGGGAGATGATAATCTGGACCAATTGATGATTGCTGGTTTAGCATAAAATATGTATAATATCTTTTCAGAATATATGTGCTTGTGTGTATCAGTGTTATTATATAGAATAGAGAGTGATGGGTCATCTGAAAGTCTGTGCTCATATACCCTATATATTACATATATAGACACAGGTATAGAATAAGCCTGTGTTTCAGTTATTATATTTATTTTCAAAGTGAATGCTTTTATTTTAGATTACTTTCATTTTTTTAAGATTGTTTTTGTAAACTGTATAAAAAAAGTTACAATACAAAATAATTTTTATTTCAGTTGAAAATAAAGCAATAAGAGCAATAACTCTCTCTAGTGACAAAAATGAAAGTAAAAAGCTTATAATTTGGGGGATTTTATGTAGTGAGATTCATTTTGAATAACTGACAGTTAAGCATCCAGTCTCTATGAGAATTTTAACATTTTTTGTACAGAAGTTATAGTGATTTTCTATCTGTTTTTTTAAATAACAGCAACATTATATTTTACATTTTATCCTGTTCTATAATGCCTAAATATGCAAAGGTTGAAATCACGTGACTGAAATAGGTTGAGACTTTATCCCATTCAACATATAAAGATATATTTATGAAGATAGATTAATTGATTACTTTTACAATTTTTCAAAAATAATTACTCAATATTTTAGATGTAATAAAGCACAATATGACAATAGTTAACTGATTTCCATGGGTAAATTACAATATAAAGTCAAAGCTAAATAATCATTTTAATCATCCTACTGTCAGTACTTTATATATGTAGATATAATAAATAATAAATAGAATATAGCTAACTGATTTCCAAATCTAATTCAGAAGCACTGCTGCCAAAGCTTATTAAAACAATATAATCTTTACAATCTACTCCCAAGACAATTTCAATAAATACAAGATCAATTTATTTTATTTTAGACTGTTGAATTGTGCTTATTCAAACTTTATCAGCTGATCTATCAAATTGTTTCAGTTGTGGGTTTTTAAACTTTGCCTAAAAATTGGAATCTCATTTTTTTATTTATTGATATTACCATGTTATTAACTTTTTAAAATCATCAAGAGATGTTTATCCTAATTAAGGAGTTATTATAAATACACCAAATTATAAAATAATATTCATGATTCACTTTTTATATTATTTATGTAATACCATCCAAAATTTCTTGTTTTAAATTTTATATCTGATTAAAAATATTACATAAGCTTGGATATATATTTTGAAAGGTTATTTAGTAATGTTTCATTTTACTGCATTTTTTAACATCAGTAACAAGTTGTATCACAGATGTATATGTGTATTTTTGAAATATTTTTATTATTAAAGATATGTTATATTTAATAATTTTTGTTAAACAAATGAATGTATTTTTATTTTCTGATTTGCAATTTTATAAAAAGCGATTGAAAATCATTTGTTATTATTTTATTTTAAAGTATTTTTTTTAATTTTAAAAATTAAAAGAAACCATTTTGCTTGGATTCTGATTTGTATTTGAATGATCTCTAATTAAAGAGCAATAATCACTCAATATCTTAGAAACAACAGATTTGCCTTAAATATAAGCTGTTGTTTCTAGGTCAATGACCTCTATGTTATGACAATATAGAAATGATATAAAATTGCCCGTAAATTAACTTCAGAGTCTCTGTATTTTATATTTCTATCATTGCATTTTAATAGTAAAATAAAATTTCAAAATGTAATATATATATATATATGTAAAGAAAAATATTTTATGTAAATTACATACCAGAAAGGTAAAGTTAATATTTGCTTCAAAGGACAATTTTGTCTTTTGAAAAGTACCTATTTTTAACAGCTAAAAAGTGAATTTATTTAATTGTCTTCTAAAAGTCATAAAGAAGCATATAATGTTTACTATGTAAATTGATATACATACATGCATGAATTTATTTGTGTGCCAATAAATAATTTTCCAAGGATTATTACCAAATGAATTAAGATTTGGATTTATTAAACATCGATTTGATCATTTTAAAGAGTATTTTAAAAGAAACAAAACTCTTGGGAATTATTATACTTTTGAAATTATCATCATTTTATTCAATTTCTTAATGGAATTTTTTCACATGACCTTAATAAAAAGTAACTTAAATTTAGATAGTAATACATTTTATATATAAACAAAGATTATTATATTGTTCTATTTAATAAAACAAGTTGTAATCTTTATTTATATAATTATTATTTATATTATTATGAGTGTTTTAAAAAGTTATTTAATGTACATGAATATATATGTAAATGGATAGATATATATTGAACCTCCCACCTCCTTTATTTTATATCAATAACAATAGAATATACATTTTATTCTTCCCTCATTAACAAACTATCATATCTCTAAAGGTTTCTGATTCCTCAGGTAGAGTGAGCAATATCATTGGCGGCAAGCTACCAATAATATAAACACATGGCTACTAAACTGAACACTGGCAAACAAACACTTTATTTATTTTGAGGTAATCCCTTTAGGTACCAGTTAATCATGGAGTAATTAACAATGTTTGCTCGACCAGCAACGAATCTAGTACCTGAATTCCCAGGTAGCTCATCGAATTGTAGCTGTCTTAAAAATATCCGCCCACTCTAAAATTCTATTTTTAATAATAATAAAGATTTACCATATGATAAAAGTTTGGCGTCATTCAAAACATATCCTTATTTTTAAAAAAAAAAAAATAACCCTTACTCTTTTATAAAATTTTAACTTAATCGGTTCTCAATAACAATTAAATCTTTCAATTCCTGCTTTATTAGACATATTATATCATCATAAATGTGTATGTTCATCTATCAACATAAATATTTCAATGACAATTTAAATCTCACTTTTTTTTTTATTTAAATAATCGTTTTGTCTTATAATATAACCATGCACATTATTTTCATTGGAATAAACATTTTTATACAATATAAATAACTAAGAAAAATACAGAACATATTGAATTAAAATTCACACATACAATTAATAATTCTGAATAAAAGCTGAACAATGAAACCAATATAATTTATCCTAAAGATACTAGTTTCTAAAGTTAAAAGTTTTTTATTTATTTGTCTATCATGACTTAAATGTCAAAAATTGGAAAATAGGAAAAATGAAACATTACCTAGGATTTGAATCTGACTTGATGTGAGTATGACAAAGTGTAGCTTCTGTAGAATGTTTGTTTTAACCACTTAGCACTAAACTCCATGTAAATCCTTCCTAAATTTATGATGTTATATGACAATCGTGGATCTTGGCATGAACACTCTGCTGTTCCATTGACTTCACTCAAACATGGCTTGTCTTTCAAAGTATCTGCTGATGGTGCTTCAGAGAAGGCTTCAACTAGTTGCATGAAACAATGGGTACAACAGTGCATTATTTTGTCCAAACAATAACTTCTACAGTTTTTATTTTGATTCTAAATGTTTATCTTGACTAAAATTGATTAATTTTGAATTGAATGATTTCAAATGAATCTATGAATTTTGATTCTATAAATATTTTGAAACATTTGTTAAATGGAATAAACCATTAAAAAAGAACATTTTTCTTTTAGAACAATTCAAAATTTTCTTCTTTTTTATATCCAGCGCTTCTTATCTAGCTGCTTCATTGTACGTTTAACATTGCTCTAATTGGACATCTGTTTCTTTTCTTTATTCAAAATTTTTATACATGCACACATTTAATCCTTTTATTATAAGACAAATCTAATTCCTTTTTTTTCATTTTTATTACCAATTAATTAAAAGTAATATTAAATCATTTTTATTTCACTTTATTTAATTTTCAAAAAAATATTATCCTCCTATTAAAATCGTTTATTTTTTCTTCCTTTAACAATAAACCCCCCTACCCTAATCTTTTGTTTTTAATTTTCTTTTTCTTCAACTTTTAAAACTTTTATTTTACTTTAATTTTTTCCATTTTATTTTTAAAGATGAAATTTACTAAATATTTTTAAATGACGCCGACAATATTTTTACTCTTAAAGAATACTACACATTAATCATGATGTACCTCGGTACTAATATATATATATAACCATAAAATAAATTTTAGTAATTCTAAAATAAAGACTTAAATAAGTAGAGGAGATTTTACTTAATGATTTGTTTTATCTGTTTATGGATGATCATAAGTAATAATTTGTTTGTAAAATTATCATAAACTGACAATCAGAAAATTCAAAATATGAGGGGTAAATCCAGATTTTACAGGTAATATAGCTCCAAACCATATAAATAGTTCAGAAAATAACAATCAAATACTATTATTATTTTGCTTTTATTATTTTGCCTGCTTTTATGATTCTATTCTCTGCCATTATTCTCATACTTCTGTTATTCTGTGAGTCAACTAATTAATATATTAGTTCCAGTTTCAACCAGATTTACCATGCATAAGTAGATAAATTGTTATCTGACATGCTCTGTCAAACTAGCAGAGTGCAAGCTGAATACCTATCACTGATTCTGAAAAAAAAGCCATCAAGTGAACAAACCACCTGAAAGTGTGTTTTCTACATATCAACCTGAGATGAGTAAAAGTCTGACTCCAGTGTTATGAAAAGAACCAGCCATTAAAACAAAAGAAAATGACCATCAAATCATTCTAATAAAGTATGAATTATCATTTAAACCTTCATCCACTATAGCTATGGTTTTAAGAATAAATTCAGTCAAAAGAAATCAATACTTAAAGCCTGAATGCAAACCATTGATGTTGAAAGAATAAGTATGAATGTTAAACATATAATAATGTTGTTCCACTTTTTTTACACTTTGAAGCAAAATATATTTATCTATAGTTTCGACTGTTCCTAGCAGTCTTCGTCAGATCTACACAAATTTAAACATTATATCAATACAACCATATTTAATACATATATCTATTATTTTTTTACAATTTTACCAACTTTGTTATTAACATAACTTTATTCATAAAACTTACTATTATATAAATTTAAAATCTACTTTACCCTTTATTTCTATTCTTAGTTATTATCATAAATTATATTTATTCACCTTTTTACTTTTGCCATAATTTTATAAATTCAATGTAATATTAATGAAATCTTTCTTATATTAATATGTTTATATATTTAACCTTATTTTACTTATTACTATATTCACAAATTTAACTTTATTTTGCATTTTACCTATTATCTTAATTTTTAATTATCTTATTTCATTTCTTAATTCTATTTTTTATTCCTGCTTCTTCCATTTACTTATTTTTTATAAAATTATTTTAATTATTTTAATTCTTATATGTATTTTTATTTTATTTCTTACCTTATTATCTACTAAACTGTCTTTATTCCACCATTTTCTATCCCATAATACAATGTAATTTCTTTTTAATCCATATACAGCTCTCTCTATTATCCATTATACAAACTACTTATTTTATTTCTTATTAGTTTTCACAGTTTATTTTATTTATTTTTATACTAAGATAGTTTTTAGATCACTTTCTCTATTAATATTTGGTTTTACTCACTATAAATAGTGAATAAAAGGAAGAAAAATGTAATGGATATTTTTTAGATAGTAGATATATAAGTGGTGAAAAGAAATATATAAATGGGGTTTATGAGATATAATGTACAAAATGTAAGGATAAAGGGATTACAAATAAATATGTTGGTGAGATGAAAAATTCAATGTATACTAAGTTAAAACAACATAAATATGATAGAGGATCACCAGTATATATGCATCCTATGGAGACAGTTCATAAACTAAAAAAAGAATATTAGAATGATAAGTTATGCAAGTAGTAGGAGGGATCGAAAAATAAGGGAGGCAATTTTAATAAAGAAGGTAAATCCAAATATTAATAGAGAAAGTGGTCTAAAAACTATCTTAGTATAAAAATAAATAAAATAAACAGTGAAAACTAATAAGAAATAAAATAAGTAGTTTGTATAATAGATAATAGAGGTAGCTGTATATAGATTAAAAAGAAATTAGAGTGTATTATGGGATAGAAAATGGTAGAGTAAAGACATTTTAGTAGATAATAAGGTAAGAAATCAAATAAAGATACATATAAGAATTAAACTAAGTTTATAAAAAAAATAAGTAAATGGAAGAAGCAGGAATAAAATATGGGTAAAATGGAATTAAGGAATCAAATAAGATAATTAAAAATTAAGATAATAGGTAAAATTTAAAATAAAGTTAAATTTGTGAATATAATATGTAAAATAAGGTTAAATATATGAATATAGTAATATAAGAAAGATTTCATTAATATTACATTGAATTTATAAAATTACGGCAAAAGAAAAAAGGTAAATAAATATGATAATAACTAAGAATAGATAAAAAGGGTAAAGTAGATTTTAAAGTTATATAATAGAAAGTTTTATGAATAAAGTTATGTTAATAATAAAGATGGTAAAATTGTAAAAAGTTAATAGATATATGTATGAAATATGGTTGCATTGATATAATGTTTAAATTTTTGTAGATCTGATGAAGACTGTTAAAAACAGTCATAACTGTAAATAAATATATTTTATTTTAAAGTGCAAAAAGAGTGAAATGTGGTTATTATATGTTATATATTAGAAAAGCAAAAATAAAAAAGGAAAAGGGAAAAGAAGCTATTGAAGATTATGAATGATAAAATAATCTATAGTTAATTATTATTTTATGTCATTGCCAACTGTATATCATATAATACTAAATCATCCATTCACTTTACTCCTGTTACAAAATGCTTTATTTACCACCCTCTTTTACAGTTTATGTTTCTATTGCCCCAGAAATCTTCTTCAGAACTTTATATCTCCTAACTGCATCCCATCCCATGGGTAGTTATAGAAATACACTATTGATAAGCATTGAAAACATTAAAAACAAAATAGCACTGAAGAACCCTATTAAAGATACATATTGGCAAATTCATGATTTTCTCTCTCAGAACCAAGAAGACAACAATAGGCTAACACTACTGGGACTAGATCATAAGCAACTAATCAAAAATACAAAAGATGGTAATTAGAACCAGAATTTTTTGATTTTATCCTCAAATTGAATATTAGGGTGTTACCTACAGCATATTTCATTTGGTTCAGGAGATTTTACCTAAATGTTGATTCAATATGTGCTTTGTGTCACAGGGACAAAGAAACACGAGAACATTTGATACATTGCTGTAGAGGCTTAGAGAAAGTTAGACAACTGATGTTGAATAATTATAGGAAAAGTAAAACCACAATAGAAAAAATGCTGAAAACATTCAAGCAAAACAAAATACAACAATATATGCAGCCAATTTCAGCATATATGCCTTATGGTATACCAGATGTACATATAATTTAGGAAACAATCCAAAAAGACACCCTAACACATATCATAACAAACTAGAAAAACTTAAAGAAAGTGACAATCTTCTTGCACCACCAGATATTTTTGCAGCCACTTGATCTCTCTTTAAAATAAGAGCAGCATTATAATGGACAGACTAAATATAACCTCAGAAAAATGGAAAACCAGAATGGATCCACAATAAGAACTGAAATATTTTAAACTGTAGCAATTATTAAGAACTCTAATGGAAACAGAAAAAAAACAAGGTTCTTTTCTGTATTTCAAGACATATCCTAGTATATTATGTTTAATATAATGTATAACCTGATGTAATGTAACCAATTTCTCCCCTAATAAAGTTTGCTTTGAAACAACAACAACAACAATAATAATAATAATAATAATAATAATAATAATAATAATAATAATAATAATAATAATAATAATAATAATAATAATAATAATAATAATAATAATAATAATAATAATAATAATAATAATAATAATAATAATAATAATAATATTACATTCAAATATCAGCCTTTCAAGCTAATTGTGCATACGCTTTTTGTGAGTGTTAATAATAATAAATGAATACTTTCTCTACAATATAAGGTATAGTATTTATGCAGGAATAAAATGAATCCACCTATTCCTATGACTCAATTGCTTATATATGAGCAAATCTGAAGTACTGGCAAGAAAAACGTGAAGATGGAATAGTCACTTTAAATTACTATATATGATGCCTGAATGAATGATGTTGGTGAAATTGTCTAGAATTTACTAAATGTCATTCTAACTGAAACTTAATCATATGTAGATAAGCATTTATTTTATATAGCATATGTTTACAATTGTATTACATTCAAATATCAGCCTTTCAAGCTAATTGTGCAAATGCTTTTTGCGAGTAATAATAATAATAACAACAAAATGTATTCATAGTCTCAAACAATGAAAAAAATGATTCAGAGTTAGATATGATCATTGCCCAAATATCTCAAGAGTTATGTAGTTAAATACAATGTGGTTACAATTGGATATATAAAGATTGATGATGAGTTATTCCCTCACTGAACATCTTTTAGACCACATCCAAAAATTTAATTGCTTTTCTGAGGCAATCCAGTAATATGAGGTGCATGAACGATCAATAATTACATATATACTCATTCAAGCACTTAATTATATATATATATATTGTACCAATCGGAATGAAAGTGAAGATCGAATCTAACTGCAAAACAATATCTGCTCTACAGAGCGCCATCTAGGCATTTGAGCCTAGAAAAATTTATAAAGTAGGCAGATATGCACTGTTAAGATTCCACTTTATTTAAATATTCCGACTGTTAGCCCAAGTCACTAGCTCAGCGAGTAGCAGAGATAATAAAATATAAATTTTATTACTTAAATATAAGAGAATAAAAGCCACTGCCAGAAATTAACACATAAAAATATTTATTTACGCACATATAAAATAATATTTAAATTTTGAGGAATAAATTTAATGTTTATAATTTTATATTGATCTTTAATTCTAAATTTAAGTAGATTGCAAATAATGAGTTTACTATTTATTTAGAGGGTTGAGTATGAATGGACTACATAGGTCTGCATTTGAAAGGAAAATATTCTTCCCTGATTTAACCTTAGGCAACAAATTTCACAATCAACTGGCGCCAATCCATCTGATACATTCATGTATTCAATGTAGCATGATACGACAACACAAAATACTATATTGTCAGGAATGTACATCTGAACAATAAGTAGAAATAGAGAAGACATTGACTCTCCACCAATAGGAATGTGACATCTGTTGGCAAGTAGATCAATAAACAAAAAACTCCATAGGAATGGACTGCGGTCTTCTGCCGACTTACAAACCCATCCATAGGCAAACAGAGGGTGTGTGGCATATATCTATAATCCTGCCCATAGCGGACCTCATACTACATCTACTAATTACACAAATATATCCAATCCATTGAACCAATTCAACTACGAAATGAATAACCTAAGATTACCCTCCCTTAATACAACTTTACAAAACTATATAGCCATTCACGCCCGACTTAATTTTATCATTTAAATACGTTCGCACAGATTTGTTTAAAAATGTTGGGTATAGATCGATTACATAGATTCCACGGGCAAAAACATTTCAAAATAAACATAAACGATCAAAATACAAAATTATTGATACCGACAATCGCAGAGGGAAACTTATAAGTAACCCAATAGTATTCACCATAAGATACTTGCGTTGTCACCAATAACTTAAAAGACATCCGAATAAATACATTTTAGATACTCACCGTAAGGTATCATTATTTATCAAATGTCTATATATTTTGATCAAATATGAAAAACAAAATATAATTAACCGCAAACGAATCCATGCAAGCGTCTATAAACAACTTAAATTTCATACATTTAAATAATCTTTACAATAAGAGAAAAAAAAAATGGAAATGATGTTTATCAATCGGACAACATATAAAATTAAACATTATTAATTTGATTTAAAAACTTACAAAAGTCAGATAAGAGTCCGTTTTAACATTTCAGTTGGCTTGTAAAACTTGACGAAAGTTCTTAATTGATTTTAACAATTGTTCATTTCATATAGCTTATGGTAGAAGAGTCCAGGCCTCTGCTTTCAATTCCCATTGGCAATTCCCACAGTGTCTCCATTGGAAGAAAATGTTCTGGAGGTAGCATTAGCTGGTTCCATTCTGGTATCACAGTCTTTTCATTTTATTTTTTTTTTAAACAAACAAAAAAATGAGAGAGAACAGCAAGTGCGTCTTACCGTTGTCATCAAATCAAGTTCGAAAAACTGACTGGAACTCAATATTTTTTCTTTTTATAGTCCTCCTATGGATTCCATGAACAAAAACGTCACTGTTCTGTTTTTTTTGTTATGGTCCGGGCCTTTATTTGCTTCCATTGGTCAAGCTAAAATATCTTTCTTCTCTTATCTAACCTTTCATCTGACTTTTTAATTAAACAGCTTTTAGATAATTAATAAACAATCATTTCCATTTACAGATTACAGGAATTAATTAATACCTGTTTTTATTTTAACTTACGTTATTTTTTTATTAAAATATTTTTATATTTCAATCATGTATTTTTTTATTTAAAAAAAATACATTCAAATACTTTTTTTTTTTGTTTATGAAAAAAATATTTTTAAAGTTTAGCATCTGTGCGAATCTATATATATGTTTAACAAACATTTTAATTTTAGCATTTAGTTTTTTCCTTTTATTTGCGAACTTTTAAGTTTTTATTTTAAATTAATGTAACGACATATTTATATATCGTTACAATATATATATATATATTGTGATGGAATCTGATTTATTGCTCCACAGTTAGCTGCACCAAACAAGTGATAGTTCAAGTTTTCCACCAGAAGAAGGGGAATGCATCTATCTACTGTCAGACCTAGAAACTTTGGGTAGGATACCATGAATGACATGATGAATTACATAATCAATGATCATGTCTACCTCCAATGGGCTAGATCAAGGTTTGTACATTAAATTCAGATACAATTTAGGCTAGTTCATCTATACTTCACCCCTCTTACAGACTACATACATGCTTCAGAATTCAAATACAGAGAGAATGTTGCACTCAGCTCTCTTCAGGGATGAATGTACCTTATATAGCAATTATAATACCTTTATATGGGTTCCGATCAAGTAAAGTGCTCATTAACTAAATATATTATAATGTAAAAGAAGTTGTGTGTTTATGCACATATGGATTGTTTTAACTTTGATAAACTAGAGACCATTTAATGAAAATCAAATTAACAATGTTATTTACAAACAAAATTAAAATTGAAAAACTCTTTTAACAAAATAAATATTTATATATGTGCGTGTGTGTGTCAAGTTATGTATCCCCACCATATTAATGATTAATTATGTTTATTACTCCAATCTTTCCCATGATAGGTATACATAAAGTTTCTATCTATTCACAAAAAAGATAGGAATAATGAAAATAAAAAAATATTAATTCATTGTTACAATGATTGCAAAGCTAACTAACTATTTAACAAGAGTATATGAAGGTGTATGCAATTGCTTCATAGTCTAATTCCAACTGTAGCATTTTCATCTTCTTTGAGGACCCCTCTTAACCATATACGAGTTTGAAAGAAAATAACATTTCTGCAAGAATATTAGTCATTGATATTGAATAAAAAATATAAACAAATCATTAGTTAACTAAAAAATAAGCAAATAAATAATATAAACTCTGTCCTGTAGCAAGTTCATGTTTTTAATATGGAAAAATATCAAATAAATCTTACCTTTATTCCATATTGTAGTATAGATGATGACAATGCCCAATGTTATGTCACTATGGTGGAAGTGTTGACCTAAATTTTATTCAATAGAGAGAAAAAAAAATATTGTCTAAATCAACAACTTTCCTCCCTGCACTTTCTTCACTTCAACTGCAATGGACTTTTCCAATTTATAGAGGTTAAAGTTTCCAAGTGTTTTCTTCAAGTTATCTTGCATAATGTTCATGAATTAGGCAACTAATGTCTCTGATAGATACAGTTCATAACTGTTCCATCATATTTCTACAACAAGTCATACTTAATTCACAAGGACTCCTCAGAAACGTATTAGGAATGATATTATTTTCATATTCTGTTGTTGTTTTCATTATGTATCCATCAGGATATTTAAGACAGGAAATTTGATGTTTCAGCAAATGTTACACTATTGAATATTAAACCATTGTGCTTCCTATGATCAGGGCTGATAACACTTTAGCCCTATGACACTATTGAAGTAACCAGAGTATATTGTTTTGTAGTTCATAAATAATTATTTTTTTTAATTATATATATATGCTGATGATGTTCTGTTTTGTTATTTTAACCGTATTTGAAGAATAGTGCAGTTTCTTTATTTTAAATGTCTATTTAAATCAGTTCAATTATTTATCCAACTGCATGAATCTATTATAATTCTTTTTGTTTAAATATCAGATGCAATTTCTTGCAATTTGTATTTCAATAATTGAATGAATGATTTTGAGTGTTTGAATAAACTGCCCATGTTTTCTTAGATTGGAACATTTGATTTTCAAATGTTGTTGCTATACAGTTTTTGCATCCTTTGAAAATAGTAAAAGATGATGAAAATGAACTGTGTTTGTTTTTATATTGGACTCAGATTTCAATGTTTAGTATACTCATATTTTATTTTATTTTTCCATCGCTGTCTGAACCCTATTGTTGCATGAATTATATTGATTATAAGTAAAATAAAATTACAGAGTAGAATTATGCTTTCAACTTCCACAATGGGTTACCCAGTGGCTGGTTTGACATTAGGTCATTACCATATTTATTAGTCTAAGTCTTGCATAATGTCATACAATATACTCACATTGAATTCATTATTTGTATACATATATATTAGTATGATTTATTTTTAATTATGGTTTTTATCTTTCTAATAGATAAGTGAAACTAATCTATCATGATATTTCTTTAATATAGTGAAAAATAATTGTTTGTTGCATCTATATAGGGTGTGGATTTATTTACTCCACAATAGAAAATACATGCTTACCCACCTATGAACTAAATTTACATTAAAATGAGTTAGATTTGGTGGTGAGAGTGAACAAAGATTGGATTGTAAGCAACTCTTACAATTTTATATATATATATATATTATTATTATTTTTGGGTATTCCGGTAGTGAAAAAGCATGCTGACTTTAGTACAATTCAAATTCTGAAGTTTTAAAATTTTTTCTCTTCCAATAGTTTCTAATGTTGTTAATCTTTTATAAATTTTTTTCAAAATTGTGTTTATATGAGAATAAATAGTGTGAATTGGATTTCTATTAGTCTTCCTATATGGAAGTAATTTTTTGATTTTAAAATCTTTTTTTGATCTATTAATAATTTTGTAATTAAATTACAAAATTATTAATAGGGCTTATACATATCAAAAGAAAAAAGATTTTGATACATCAAAAATTAAGACAATTTTGCCATATATTAAAGGAGTAACTGATAGAATTGGTAACATTTTAAAGAATAATAATATTCACACAATTTTTACTACTTATAAAAAAATTAATGAAATATTTCTCTTCTAAAGATAAAATTGCTTTGGAGTGTCATGGTGTGTATGAAATTCATGTAGGTTGTCCACATACATATATAGGACAGACTAATCGTAGAATAAATATTAGAAAGGAAGAACACATTGGAGTGAGAGAAAATAATTCATCAGCTATTTATTCTCATATTAAATTAACAAATCATGATATCAATTTTGAAAAAAAAATATTTTAGCAAAAATTGAACAATATGACAGAGATTGTAAGAGAAGCTATAGAGATTTTTAAAAGGAAGAGATAAATGAAAGGTGTGAGTTAAAGAAGATTAACAACATTTGGAAGAAACTATTGGAAGAGAAAATAAATTTTAAAACTTCTCAACCAATAGAATTTAAATATGAGGAGAAAGAAAATGATAAAAACGATTTTAAATCTCACATGCATTCTTATGATTTGAGAAAGAGGACGCTCTGAGGAAGGTACTTGATATTGTACTGAAACGGAATATCCCGCAAATAGTAATAATAATATGACATCTTTTATCCGTGAAAACATTAGAATTAACATATATATATATATATGCAGGAAGAAAGCAGATAATCAATTTATATGCAGAATCCCTATGTATGTTAATCTCCTTTACATTGCTCTATTGTGATGATCAGGAGTGGTGATAGTTATTATCTACAATCTCATTTGATCCTGATATTCAACTGGTGATTTTATATTAGCATAACACTTTGAACACTCAAGCATAGCAAAGACATTTATTTGCAATTCTTTTATTTGATTTTTTTTATTATAAATTCAGTTGACCTTGAATGCAAACATTGTGGGTGTGTGTTCAATGATTAATTATCTGGAAGGTCATCAAAAGTCAATGATATATCCTTTAACATTCTTAGTGTATCATACTTGTTTTTATTTATTGTCTCTTATCATCATAATCATCACTGATTTATTAATTAACCAGAGACAATTATATTTGAATAATATTTATGTGCATTGTAATACATATAATTACCATTATATATATATATATATATATATATATATATATATATATATATATATAATCGAATATTTATAAATACAGTAATTAGATATATGTAAAATATTACTTTAAAAATTGTATCCACTTAGGAGCGCTTTTTACTATCCTCATAGTCTTTGACAACTAACAGTCTGAAAAACTAATCTTCCCACAATTCTGTGATCTTAACATTTGTCATCTGTCTGCTTCCTTTATTTTCCATTTGTTGTTATTTAAAAAAAAATAGCAACAAAAGGAAGCTTTGCTAATATACAAATGCAAACAAGACTTAATTAACAGACAGGCAGCAAATGTTAAGATCACACAATTGTGTTAAAATTAGCCTTTCAAAGTGTTAGTTGACAAAGACTATGAGGATAATCGAAAGCACTCCCGAGTGGATAAAATTTTAAAAATTATACTTTATTTATATTTAATTACTGTATTTATAAATATTCAATTATAAGATTAGTATATTGATTTGAAGAAATACAAACATAGAATTATATTATATATATATATATATATATATATATATATTATATGTATATATTTATATATATATATATATATATATATATATATATATATAATTAACATCTAACTATAAATATATAGGTTAATATAATATTTTTTTTTTGCTTGACACATGATTGACAATAATTATTATGGTATTTATTTGAAAAAGATAGTTACATAATTGTAAATTTAAAAAGTTTGGCATCCTTAGATTAAATGTCTCATTAGTCAGACGTTTATATTTTTTATCGATAACTATTTATATAAAAAAATAATTTAGTGCTGGAAAAGTTTAACATTATATACAATATTAATTAAACTATAATAATACAAAATATGCACTTTCACCATAATACCACAATTACATTGAAATAAATATTTAAATAAACGGTTAGTTTCTCAAAAGATGACATTATGAAATATTATTAGAAAAGATAGACTGAGCTGTGATCCAGGAATCTTTATCTTTTCAATCAATCATTCTAACATTATGTCCACTGGAAAAAAACAATCAAGCCACATTAAACAATTACTTAATATAAAAAAATAAACTATCAGGGCATTATAATAATGAATAAGAAGATAACTGTCTGGATGACAACTGCTATGGGAATAGTTTTAAAACATTACCATTTTAGTTTTGTCATCAAACTAACAATAATTCATATATCCATTTAATATCCAATATTACTTGCTAACCCAATTGATCATATGACATAAATTCTATGTTTGTTCAAAATCAACAAATTTTATAGTTTTCGTCATTCATTGAATATATCATAGATAAGAGTAAATATATTTTTGAGTTCACTAAAAAAAGACTATTTCTTCAATAGAGATTTTATATTATAAGTGAAGTAATTAAAGGAAAACATGTAGTATTTTCTGCTTTCCAGAATACTAAAGCATATGTGGAATACACAATCAATATAGAAATTTTAAGAGAAAAATTCAATGATTGCTTAGAAATACAAAAAAGGTGTTGATATCTTACTGATCATAATCCTTTTCGATATTTTTGAAGCTTGGAAAGTTGCTTATGACTTCAACTTCATTATCAAAACTTATTACATCCATCAACACATCTTTCTTATGTGATTAAAATAATATATTCTTTAGATTTGTATATTATTTTATTAATAATATAAGAAATAAGATGTCTTTTAGTGTTATATTCACTGAATCTACTCATTTACATTTGGATTAACCTAGTCTGTTTTGGTTAGTTAAAGTAGCTTTTTGTAATATTGCAAATAGAAAAAAAAAACAGTTTTTGGTCAATTATTTGAAAAAGTTTTAAAATATGCTGGTGACCTGTAATTCTAGGAAATATCATTGTTTTCCATCATAGAAAAAAATGCTATAAAGAATTTTATTTAATTAGAGAAATTTTCTTCCAAAGGTGAATGATTACCTGAAATAAATTATGATTAAGCATTGTGTTGGCCAATAAAATAGAAGAAAATTGTTAGTAAAAAAAGTGATTTAGATATTGATTTGAATTTTGGTCAAAACATTTGACACAATTAAACAAAAAAATCCATAGGGTGTTTGCAATTAGTTAGTTGTCTACTAAAATGTATTGATGTTATATAGCATGTATAGGACTTTTTAGAAAAAAATATTATTATAAGTATAAAAATTCATATAGCACTGCAATACTAGTAAATAAAACAACTTTACTAAAAAAAAATTCAACAACCACGGTTTCATCTATTAACAAATAGACTTTTTCAAGTATATTAATAGATGAAACTATTGTTATAGAATAATTTCAATAAAGTTTAATTTTTTGGTTATTATTGTGATGTTAAATGAATTTTTATTGTATTTATTATTACAAGTATGGCATAAAGTAATATTTAATTATTACAAATATATATATAATGAGGCATTAGACATTTTAAGTATGGCATAAAGTAATATTTAATTATTACAAATATATATATAATGAGGCATTAGACATTTTATGACAATGATTTTTGCAACTGTTTATAGCTTGGTGCCCCAAATCAAAGATGGAAATTCCATACAGGTTTGACATTGTAATAGTAATTTTGAAATGATAAAAAACAAAAACCAGAATATTAGTATATTTGGAATTCTGGTAACCATTCAATCCTTGATATTTAAAAAAAGTATATACTAATGTACTTAACATTTTGAATGCAAATGTAAAGATTTTGATTGGGTAACTAATATTCAAAAATTCAAGACTTCAACTTGAGAATATATTCATATTTAAAAAGATTAGTATACTCTTGAATGAAAATGTAGAATTATTCAGGTTGATTTGCAAAACAGACTGCTAAGTTATTTCAACTTCATCATAGTAAAATTGTTAGTGCAACTAAATTAATCACATATTTAAACTAATTTTTTGAATAAATATTAGACTTCAACTTTCCTATCACCATAATATAAAAATATTAGAAAAAATTCACTTAATGATGCTCTGTAAAATATTAAAACTAGTTGATTAGTCCATAGAATCAATCAATTTGTTTTGTATTTTACTGCATGCGATGATATACAATTCATTATCGTATAAATCACATTTTATTAGATTGGAAATGTGAAATGAATGATCAAAGCAATAATTTTTTAAATGTTTTATAGTAAACTTGAGCATAATTTTCATGCTAAAGATAGACTCTGGCTATTATATAAAAATTATATTATAGTTATTCTAAAAAAATACAATGTGATTTTTTATTGGAAAGTAAAAAGATATGGCTAAAAATAAATATAATCACACAAGATGTTGAAGTATTTTAAAAACAAATGTTTGTTTAAGAACAAGATAAAAAAGATGATTTCAAAATATCAAACGAAATAATAGATCAATTATTCTATATATGGATAAGTTTGACTTTTATAGAATAATTTTATAGTAATGACAAAACTCATCTTTACTATATTGTTCTTATTTGAAAACCAGGCACTCTTCCCAATCCTGGAGCTTAATTGTAAGTATAGGGGATCTGAACTCAGATTTTCAGGCACCCTGCAACTATCCACACTATCCTATACAACGGATACACATGACTACACACATGTAGAAAAGATACATAATCACCAATATAAGTTTTCGTGCTAAATTAGCACTCACCAGTTGGTCCAGATTATCATCTCCCATATATATATATATATATATATATATATATATATATATATATATATATATATATATATATAATCATTATTGATTTTTCATCTTTTTTTTTTTTTTGGAATCAGAAAAGCTTTGTTTGCAAATAATTGCTTCTGCAAATGATTCATATATAGAAATATTGTTATATTTTTTTAACATTTTAGGTATAATAATATATATATATAATTTAGCAAGTGGTGAAAAAATAAGATCAATAGTTGAGTGATAAAACTGGGTGAATAACCATATAATAAATGTTGATAGTGGCAGGAAGTTGTTAGATTGGGCTCTAGATTGTTATTTTCGATCAGCTCCCTTACATTCCAACTGGAGGCTTTTTAAACCTGTTGATTTAAATTCGAAATTAAGAATTTTATTAACAAAATAAAACTGAGCTTTAATTACATTTTAAATGTCAAAAGTATGAACTTCTGTATTAACTTGATATTATCACTTAAAAGATATTTGACTGTCTAACAAAAGAAAGATACGTGATCTCTATAATATCGATTTAAACTTATATTAAGTTAGTGACCTGTTGATAAAATTATCTCATAGTCAGATTTTTTTTTTCAGATTTCACTTTTCAATAACAATAGCTTGCGGAAATTGAGAGAAAATAGGGCTGTGAATAAATCCTATTTGTAAGACTGAGTAGTTTAAATCATTAAGAAATATATATAGCTAGAAGGAATATTTTAAAAACCAAATATTTCAGGCAAAAAAAAAAAATAAAGATGAATAGCAACTTTTCTTTGTGCAGAATATTATTATTGCTTAAATATTATTATACAAGAAATAATTAATAATTCTCTATATGCATATTTAGAAGAAAAATCATCTTATACCCAGCCAAAAAAAATAAAACATTGTTTATAGCAGATTTTTACCAAAAAAAAAAAAAAAAACAAACAACATTATATATATATAACATTTATAAATAGTATTTTTTTAACGTTTTATGAAAATCAATTTTATTTCAGGAGCACGTTTTTTATTAACCAATGGTAATCATGAGAACTAAAAATAGTAACAATAAAAAATATTTTAACATCATATACTTTTAATTTAAAAAATATATTATAAGGATAGTGAAGGTTGAAAAAAATGAAAACCTATTTAGATCTTACATATTACATTTGGTCGAAAATCAAGTCGTAATAATAATAGACAAGAATGTTTTTGACCGTTATTCAAATAGTTTAAAAATATTTTTTCAAAACTTTAGTTACTCGTCATTTTAAGATTTGAACCTACTATAACTATTAATAAATCCTCATTATTATAAAATGGTTAAACAAGCGAATTAGTAAGATACTTTAAATTACTATATACACAAGATAAGATAGTTGGATATATATATTGTACTGGTCAGAATTGTATGTTCATTTAACAAGGTTTAGAATCTAAGCAAAAGTACCCTACATCCACTCATGCCCGAGATACACAGGTCAGGAGCAATCATGAATTTTGCCCTATTTGCTCTTCTCTAAAACTATAACGTTATAAACAACACTTCTGATGATAACAGATAAAATTTTATTCATTCTGGTCCCAGAGACACAGCGGAGAAACATGAGATCTATAGGGTAATTAATGTAAATAAATAATATCAAATCTTGGCTCAATCAAATATCTTATGTGAAGGGACAATCTATAAATTTTAAATGAATTGCACACAGCTAGCATTGCAAAAGAAATATGAATTATAAAATAGTATCCATCCAGAATGAGCAAGAACAGAATAACCCAGAGATAAATATATATTTGAAGTAATCAGTTATAACTTCTAAATATTACTAACACTATTATAAATATTTAATAGAATTCAATGAGTGAGCGTCAGTAAGACACAATGCATGAGTAATTATTAAAACATAATAATTTAATAAATATAAACAATTTAATTTTCATTAGAAAACATAGCACAGATTTAATGCGGTTATTACTTTGCATATAAGCAACTGATTTAGTATGCTAATGAGTTATAGTATAATAATAAATTAATGTTATCAAGGCGGTGAAGGACGTTTACAAATTCATCTCTAAAGAGAGGTTTACTCTTGATATGATAGTTAATAATTTATCGTTTATGAGCATATTTGGGCCTGTACAAATGAGGAATGGGTTAACCTAATAAGTTTTACTGTGACAATCCTAAAATATCCAATAAATTCTAAATGAGTGGTTTACAAACATCACTGTTCCACATGTTATAGATAATATCAGAATTACACATAAAAGAACTCGCAGTGCTAACTATAATGACAGCATTTAAAATGGAGAAGATGTCGGTCTTTGGACTGGAAGGCTTTATCACATATATGATTCCGCTTGTATTTATCACAAGGCAATATTCGAAAATATGAGTGGTAAGGATTCCATGGTATGCCCTCCGACATTTTACATGCAGAGCCTTAATACTCTAATGTTATCCTGAGATCGGTTATACCAAACCTCATTCCTATACGAGTTACATGAAGAAAATTCGGAGTTCGGATGAGTAAATATGATAAAGCAAAATATAATTCTTTAAAATGCTATCATAAGTAAGCAACGTGAATATGGCTTAAGTCTTAAATGACTAATGAAATAATTTAAACTTAAATAAAGCAATAATAGCATGCATAATGCCATGATAAAATAATAACCCACTCAGCATCGTATGTATAACTTTAATAAATTTAGGATGTCGAATATAAAAGAGGGAAAATATTATTTCCTATTTAACAAGTCCAAGTATTTTAAACGACAATATATTATAAGCAATTTAACTCTTAATGGCATACAAATAATAAATAGTTATTAAAATATATTAATAATCAAATTTATTTTAAGAAGATAAAATGCATTTAAATATCGATAGTGACAACAACAATAGGTTTATCTTATCCCATAATATAATTTTTAAACAATCCACCATTAAGCATATATTTCAAATGTTTAACTGAGCGAACAGTGTTCAGTAAGAAATTTTACGTTTAACTATTTAAATATTCCAAAATATCGGAATGATGATTGAAATAATATAAGTTCGCTAGATTAAAACATTAGCATACTAAAACTAATTTAATAAGATATATATTTAAAATAAGTTTTGCCGCATGAAATAAAATAATTAGAGTGTGAAACTTAAAAAGCTAATGATAGATTTAAAGTACATAATTCTGTGCTTAGCATTTCAAAGAACAAGTTTAAAACTTAAGAGAGAAAATCATAAATTTAACGATAATTAAGTTTATAGTCAGTTACCAAATAAATAAAGATTACATTATGATTATAATTAAGATTTAGGAAAGAAGTGAAGTGAGGAGAATTAAGAGTTCATTCTTCGGCAAAACAGATTACCTTTAGTATTTATGGTTGGCTATTTAGCATAAAAACACGAAGTTTGGATGCAAAGGCAGAATATTGACAAAATAATGGTAAACATCTTCCAATAGTTCTTTCACAGTTAAACATAACAGTTCTCAAGTAGTGATGGCATGACAGAAGGCAGGACAGATGATTTAAGATCAGGGAGGCAAATTGTTTTTACTCACAGTTCATTTTGTTTCCACTCTCTAAATGAATATGAGAGAGAAGAGTGATTTGAACTCCTTTTTGTGCATTCCTATAACTTCTGCTTCTCCTATACTTGAAATTTGGCAATATTGGAAGAAGTAAACAATACATTCCAGAAAGCATTATTTAAACGTATTTTAAAATTGCAAATAACTTTAAAATATGATTTTTGGTTTGACTTGAAATAGTTAAATGAGAATGACATTTTTAAATTGTAATAATACTTTTTTAGAATTTTCTGACATTGCTTTAGCTTTACATTAATTGTATTTATTTTTATATCTGTAATACATATATGTACATACACAATTATCTAAGTGAAGGGAATTTACAAGCTTGGATATAAAATATACTTAAGCTAAAATAATAATTCAAGTGGTTACACATAACCATTTTGAATAAACAGGGTGGAAGTGATATGTGTATATGTGTGTGCTTAACATCCCTGGATGACCAAGTAAACATATAAACAGGTTCAAACCCTACTTTAAAGGTATGTAATGTCATCAGGCAGTGAAGTTAAATATGTACCACAGATTTACCACTTCAATATATATATATATATAATGAAACCGGCCTACAATTTTTACTTCAATTTTAAATATTATATGAATCTTTATAAGAATGTGAGATGATTTGAACTCTGAAGTTAGTGGATAATAAGATGGACAATAGATTATTTGTAATGCTTACTATTACAACTAGTGATAATTAGACTGATTATTCAGTCATATTTCCTGACCAATCATTCCCATCAAACTTGTCTAAGTACAAAGAAATACTATCCTTGCCACAAAAGTGCTATTATTATTTTTAAATTAATTTGCAGTACTGCAAATCAGGATGCCATCTACAAAACAAGCAACAACTATAGGTCGTGGTCTAATCTCTCCCTGTCTTTGTAAATGTTATTCCTTCCATCTACTCCTTACTAGCTCAATACAATGTGTCACAGGTTGTGTGTAGTAGCTATGTTTAATTGGGTTTGTAAAAATTGTTTAAAAAAATTGATACAATAAATATTACAAAACAAAATTTATTTACAATATTTACACATCTTGTATAATATGTGGCCATAAAGAAAAATAAAATACATATATACATGGAAGCATATAGGTATCTATATCGGAAGCAATTTATTAAATTAGCTTGTCTTTAATGTAGGAACTTCGATATGCTTGCATTCCATTTAAACTAATCATATAATTATTATTATTTAATTATAATATAATTGAAGATTCCAAAAAATATCGATTGATAAATAAATATATAGCAAAAATATAAAAATATTAGTGATTATTAATTTAAAAGAAACCAGTTTTGTAATTATATTTGCTTTAGTGCTGTAGAGTTAAAAAAAGGTTTTAAAAAGAGATTAAAAAATTAATACATATTTAAAGAAAAAAAATATAAAAAATATTCACAGCACATTAGTATTAACTTCAATATTTGTTATACATAGTATTATTGGTTGTTTTCTCATCCTTGGTGTTCACCTCAAGATGTCACAATTTCTAGGTAAATTCCTAGAAATATACCATTTCACCACCCTTCACCCAACAAAAGAGGAAATTTTCTATGTTATAAACGCAGAAGAGTCCTCATGTTATGTTGGACAGAGGAGGTGATGGCAACAGAAGCCAACACAAATGAGACTTTTTTCTATGATAAAACATGGAAAGAGTTCCCGACAGCTGCTGGTTATGGCTTTTTTTCTATGCTAAAAGCAAAGAGAAAGAAATGCCTTGATTGGCTGACATAGTAGTCGATTTTGTTCATAATTTTCTCGTAATAGTAGAATATCTATTTTCTCTGTAGTTTCGTGTGAGAGTGTGTGTATTTGAAGCAGTCGTAGTTTTTTAAAATTTGATAAGGCGTCTTTTTTTTTTAATGTATTTTAACTTACTTTACTGTTGTAAGTTTAGTAATAATGTCTGGAAGATTCCATTACGAATGGGTAACCCTCAAAAATTGCTTTTAAGGGTGCAGAACGGAAAAAAAAATAAGGATCACGTGAAAGTATCGTTTTCGTGAGAATTCGTCTAAGACAAGTTACTTTTGCTATATATATTGTAATGGAACGTACTTGCTGCATTCCATTTAAATTAAAGAAAGAAGGCCCCAAACATTGGGAAAGCCAAATATAATGGAATGTATCTTTATATGATCTCAAATGAAAATAAACATATGAACTTTTGCAACAATAATCATTAGTTAACCAAGCCCCTAACTTTGATACACCAAATATAATGAATAATTAAACGAACATATTATGCTGACCACGTTATGGTGTCCAAATGTAATGGAACATACTTTTACTCCATTATACCAATCATCAGTTAACTGGGACCAACAGTTTGTGGTGCCAAATGTAATGGACAATATATCATATAAACATATTTTACCTCAAATGTAATGGAACATCAATATATGAGAAGAAAATAATGCTTCAAACATTGGATGATAAACGTAATGGAATATATATAATCTAAATGAATCCAATTGTTGAGAAAGCCTAATATAATAAATTGTATAATTTAAATGAAGAAAAACAAAATTATCCCAGTTATATTTAAATAAATTGTTTATATGCCCTTCCAACTAGCTATACATGAAATAAATCTAAAATCATACAGAGCAATGAGATCTATCATTATAATTTATTTTCAAGGTTGATGTGACTAACTAATCAAATATATATCAGAAACAAAGGGAATTCTATTAAATCCAATATACACATCTAATTATGTAAATTTATGTATATCTAAACATACCAATGAATAATAATATGTGTAAGTGACCTACAGAACTAAACAATAAGTGAAATATGAAGTTATCCTCTATTAAATTGTGAATTCAAATAATTTCATAATGACTCTGGCATTAAAAGAAAAATAAGAATAAAATATTAATACTCTTTCAAATAAATTACAAAGGCATTACTTATAAAACAAATAGTACATCCTTTATTTTATATTATGGTTTAATTTTAGGTAATATCAATGTTTTAAATACAAACCCAAATAATAAATATACATATATACTTGCAATAAGTATATATATTAAATATATAAAGACATATCTGTGCTTAACAAGTAGATATCAATATAAATACAAATCCATATTTATATTTTTCAGATATTTAAAATAATAAAAAAAAATATTATATACAGCAAATACATATAAATTATTGTTTTGGTATGCATAAGAATCATTATATAAAGTTAAAAAAAAAAATGGAAATAAATTAATAATAAAACATTTTTTTTTATAATAAAAATTTGCGAATATAAATTTACTTATTAAAATATACATAACAACTCATATGCAACCCAAACTTATAAGCCATACTTTAAGATTTTAAATTACTTAAGTGTTAATTTTAACACCTGTTAAACGTTTATTGCTGTTAGAAAACAAGACGCTTGAATTGAATATTTATAAAACGTTATATTTTTATAATGAAAAATAAAAGTAAACAAAAATATCGATCTCAAAAATATATTTATATATCATTTATACATATAAAATTATTGACTACCTTTCAAAGTTCACATGTCCAGTTTTCCTTCAAAAGTCAACTTATTCCCTTGTTTTATTTCTTTATCCGTTTAATATTAGAATGCATTCTAGTTAAGGTGAGGAAACTATCACGTTAGAGAAAATTGTCAATTCTTGGATATATGTATATTTTTATCCTTCTAAAATTTCTTTCCTTGAAAAATAAATAAATAAATTGAAATGTTAAATCCAATATATTAATTCTAGTTACCTCCAGATTATTATTAGATTGACCATTATAGATTCCAGATAGCTATGTCAAATTTCGGCTTCAGACGCGATGAAATACATATATTGAAATTTGCCTAGTTTTTCTTTTTAAACTGCCTTGGAATAAATGAAAGAAAATGGTGCAGCCTCTTGGCTGCGATATATCTCTATTAGCCTGTCATGATTTATGTATTTACCATAGAAATCTATCTTATTCCAATATTCTGAAGAATGGTAATTTCAAAGACACAAAGTACAACAAAATTTTATCCTTCAGTTGGTTTTATTACTATCTTAATAATAATCATGGCTTCTTTTGTTCTTGCTCCACGTGCTAGCAAATGCTGTTTTGAAAACCCTCGTTACACATGTTTTCTTTTAAACAATTAACATTAAAAAAAAAAAAAATATCAAGCATATATATATAAAAAATATTCAATTGAAAATTTATTTGACAGCTTTAAAAATATACATAAATAATAATATTGCATTTTTTTAATAATCACTGCAAATAAAATAATTCTTTTTATATAATCAACAATTTATATGTCCTTATTTATTTATAATAATTAAATATTCATAACGATGTACCATCAACATATAAATAAAATAATAATTTCAAACAATAACTATACCTAATAACCATAAACAATAATAATACTTCATATATAAACATCAACTCAAAGAGATTTTTTTTAATAACAAATGACAATTTTTAAAATATAGATAGACTTATCGATATTTACAATACCCCCTAATCCACCGAAAAAAAAAATGTCTTTGCAGATAACTAATGAATTATGAGATATCAAAAAACTTTTCAAATTTGTAATCTTTCTAAGGACTAACATGGTTTAAAGAATATTATTTTTCATATTAATAACCATATTCATTTATTTATATCTATCTTTCAGATCATCTAGATATTTGTCCAAGTTTTCTTTAAAAAAAAAATAATAACAATCAAAAGTGCCTTTTTAATTCTTCTTGTAAAGAATTTCCAGTATGTTGAACTTTGTGAAGAAGTTTGCTTTGATTTACAAGATTTTCATATAGCATTTTGATATAATTCAATTGCTTTTGAATAATTTTGAGATAAGTACCTAAAGATTTTGCTATGAACTCCTTAGATTCTGCATCTATATCCTTTACATAAATATTAACTTGATCATAAGCATTAACACCATTTTTAACTTTATCAATAACAGTTGCTATTTTATCAGATAATCTATTACTTTTCCTTTGACTATCTTGATAAACATCATCGACTTGAGTAAGTCTTTGTTTTACTTCACTTGTTCTACATGCAATTAAAAACAATTCTCTGGGCAATTTTGAATGGTATTCATTCAAATTTTCTAAATAATTCTTTAAAAATTGCAAATCAGATTGATGTGATACAACTTCAGCATTAAAAAATTTCTGAAAATCATTTTGAAAATCATTCCATTCTATATTAAGTCTTTTCAGTTTAACTTTAGGTTTATTTAAATCTCTTTCCTTAGCTATATTTTCTCGAAGAAAATTTTTACTAATCACATCATCACTAATTATTTTAAATTTAATTTTGGCTTTGCCAATTTCTTTTTCCTCATCAATCCTCTTTCTACCAAGATTCAGATTAAATATATTTTTACTCAATCTTTTAAATTTTACCTTTGCTTTCCCTACATCTCTTTCCTTATCAATATTCTCTCTAAAAAAATCAATATTATTTATCTTTCCATCTATAACTTTAAGTTTAACTTTGGCTTTTCCAATATCTCTTTCTTTATTTACATTTTCTTTAAAAAAATCTATATTAATCAGATCATCTTTTATCATTTTAAGTTTGATCTTAGCTTTTCCAATTTCTTTTTCTACATCAATAATCTTTCTACCAATATTTAAATTGAATACCTTTTTATTTCTCTCAAATTTCAATAAGATATATCTTACAAACTTTGTCCTACTGGCATACTTGTAAAATAAGTCATTTCTATTGCAACAATGGTACAAATTACCACTCAAATATTTATGTTTTAATATATATATATATATATAT